>JBBIGA010000002.1:740519-754694 GCA_037576975.1 Alestes dentex | reverse complement strand
TATAAGAAAGTAGTTCTGCAGAACGTTTGAACGTTTGACCACCATATGTGAAATGTGAAAATTACCATCTAAGCAAGTGTACAATTAATCTGTATTACAGATTCTCCTGGACCCTGTGGTGCAGTCTACGTCAAGGATTACACTAAAGAATCTGTTGTCATTACATGGGATGTGCCTACTGTTGATGGAGGTGCACCAATCAACAATTACGTTATTGAAAAACGTGAAGCATCAATGAAATCCTACAAAACAGTGACAACTGAATGCAAGAAGACACTGTATAGAATCACTGGATTAGAGGAAGGAACAAGATATTTCTTTAGAGTATTGCCTGAGAACATATATGGAGTTGGAGAACCTTGTGAAATCAGTGATTCAGTACTGGTATGCGACATTCCATCAGTTCCTCAGGATTTGCAGGTCATTGATATTACAAAGTCCACTGTTATTCTTGGATGGGAGAAACCACTTTATGATGGTGGCAGCAGACTTAGTGGTTATGTTATTGAAGCCTGCAAGACAGGAACTGACCGATGGATGAGTGTTGCAAATGTAAGAGCTTCAGTTTTGCAGCACACCATAGCCTCTCTGAATGAGAATGAGCAATATTTGTTCAGAATCAGAGCTGAGAACAGCAGAGGCCTCAGTGAGCCCAGAGACCTGATGACCCCTGTAACTATTCAAGAACAGAGAGGTAAAGCACTTTTAGGCAACATTTAAAGAGTTCAGTGAGAATCAAATAATTACACATTGTGTGTTATGTTAAACTAATCTGTATTTCCGTGTCTGCATGCCATTTTTCTTTCTACAGATAAGCCAAAGATTGACCTACTTGGCATTCCTCAAAAGATTGTCAATGTTCCTGCTGGCAAGCCAGTTGTGCTCAACATTCCCATTAAAGGAAGACCTGCACCAACTTGCTCATGGTTCTTTGGTGGCGTTAAGATGAAGGACACACTTGACCGCATCAAGATTGAAACAACTGCTAAATACACTAAACTGACAGTTCGTGAAACCACAATAGATGACACTGGTGACTACACTCTTGAAGTCAAAAACATTGTAGGAATAGCCACCGAAATTATTAAAGTCATCATTCTTGGTGAGGAAGATTTTATCTCTTCATTCTAAAGTTTGTTTATCACTGTGTAAAGTTTTAAACATAACTGACAATGACCAACATATTTCCCTTGTAGATAAACCTGGCGTACCTGTTGGACCTATGAGAATTGAAGAAGTTGAAGCCTCATCTGTCACGTGTAGCTGGGATCCACCAGAGAAGGATGGAGGAGCCAATATCAGTGGCTATGTTGTTGAGCAGCGTGATGCTCATCGCCCAGGCTGGCTGCCTGTTTCTGAGTCTGTCACAAGACCCACATTCAAATTTACAAGACTGACTGAGGGAACAGAATATGTATTCCGTGTAGCTGCAACCAATCGATTTGGCATTGGTGCATTCCTTCAGTCTGAAGTTGTTGAGTGCAAGAGTGCAAAGAGTAAGCTTCTAATGTAATATTATAGATCAACATAGATATTTTTATTATAATAGGGGAAGCAAATTAATTAATCTCCTGTTCCTTTACAGCTGTTCCTAGCTCACCAAGCATCCCTGAAATATTTGACGTGTCTCATGAAGGCATGACATTAACTTGGAGACCACCAGAGGATGATGGTGGCTCTTCAGTGGCCGGTTACATCATTGAGCGTAAAGAAGCTGCATCCAACAGATGGGTGCGCATCAATAAAAATCCTGTGACAATGACAAGATACAGATCTACAGGACTTATTGAAGGTCTTGAATATGAATATAGAGTTACAGCCATCAACTCCAGAGGCACTGGCAAACCAAGCCTGAGCTCTAAACCAGTGATTGCAATGGATCCTATCGGTATGTATAAAATAATAATGATGACTATAAACTTGTAAAGGAAACAAACATTTGAAAATAAATCATGTGCTAATATTTAACATTTCATGTTTCTACTCAAACAGAACCTCCTGGCATACCGTTGAACCCAAGAGTCACAGATACCACCAGGTCCTCTGTGTCACTGGCATGGTCTCCCCCAGAGGAAGTGGGAGGAGCTGACGTTACTGGTTATCTGATTGAGATGCAGAAAGTTGACCAGGTTGAATGGACCAAATGCAACACAACACCAACCAAGATTTGTGAATACACATTGACACATATGCCACAGGGTGCAGAGTACAAATTCCGTGTCATGGCATGCAATGCTGGCGGAGCGGGAGAACCAGCTGAGATTCCAGGAGTGGTCAAGGTTACAGAAATGCTTGGTAAGAAAGAAAAGCTACTATGATAGAACTATGTCTTAATTCTGACCTACATACTTAGCTTTGTGTGAGTACTCTAACATAATGCATTACTATTTCAGAATATCCTGATTATGAGCTGGACACGAAGTTCCAGGAGGGCTATATTGTCAGACAGGGTGGAGTCATCAGACTGTCTATTCCCATTAAGGGAAAACCATACCCAACCTGTAAGTGGACAAAGGAAGGTCGTGATATTTCTCACAGAGCCATGATTGCCACCAGTGAGGAACGCACAGAGCTGGTAATCAAAGAAGCTCACAGAGATGATACTGGCACCTATGATCTTGTGTTGGAGAACAAATGTGGAAAGAAAGCAGTGTACATCAAAGTTAAAGTTATTGGACGCCCAGATCCACCTGAAGGCCCGCTGGAATTTGATGATATTCAAGCTCGTTCTGTGAGAGTGAGCTGGAGACCACCCTCAGATGACGGTGGCTCTGATATCCTTGGTTACATTGTGGAAAGACGTGAGGTGCCGAAGGCAGCCTGGTACACTGTGGACTCTCGTGTGGTTGACACATCACTGGTGGTCAAAGGCTTGAAGGAAAATATTGAGTACCACTTCAGAGTTTCAGCTGAGAACCAGTTTGGAGTTAGTCGATCCTTAAAATCAGACGAATCTGTTATACCGAAAACTGCTCTCTGTAAGTACCTTTACATTTTAATTACAAAAGTTACCTTCATCACAACATTATAAATGACCTCTTTTGTTTTGTTCTCTTTACAAAAAGGTCCACCAGAGCCTCCCAGCTTCCCTTCAGAAATTATGGATGTCACAAAGACCACTGTTGGTCTCTCTTGGTCAAGGCCAAAGGATGATGGTGGCTCTCGTGTCACTGGATACTATATTGAGAGAAGAGAGACGTCCACTGAGAAGTGGGTGCGTCACAACAAGACTCACATCACCACAACAATGTATACCCTCACTGGTCTCATCCCAGATGCAGAGTATCAGTTCCGTGTGATTGCTCAGAATGACATTGGTGAAAGTGAGGCAGGACCTGTATCTGAAGCAGTTGTATGCAAAGATCCATTTGGTGAGTTTGCTCAGCCATTAAAGTCCGGTCTCCTCAAGTTTCTTTTTAAAGAGTCAAAATTCTTATGTAATTAATTCCCTCACTTTAATAGATAAACCAAGTCAACCAGGAGAAATTGACATCATCTCCATTACCAAGGATTGTATCACCATTCACTGGCTGCGCCCTGAATCTGATGGTGGTAAAGAAATTCTGGGATACTGGATAGAGTTCAGGCAAGCAGGTGAAAGTGCCTGGAAAAAATGTAACAAGGAACGTTCAAAGGACAGGCAGTTCACCATGGGTGGTCTAATGGAGGCAACAGAATATGAATTTAGAGTGATTGCTGAAAATGAAACTGGACTGAGCAGACCCCGTAGAACTGCAATGGGCATCAAAACAAAACTGAGTGGTAAGTTGATGGGTTGTATATTTTACATGACAGTGGATTTTTGATAGACATAGAGAAATGTGATTATGCAATGTCACTGATGTTTTATCACTTTTACAGTCGGAGAGGCTCCAAGTCTGAAGGAAGAGATGAAAGATACAACAACAAAACTAGGAGAATCTGGAACATTGACATGTCAGATTATTGGAAGGCCTCTTCCTGAAATCAAGTGGTATAGATATGGAAAAGAACTGATCCAGAGCCGTAAATATAAGATGAGCTCTGATGGCCGAAACCATTCTCTAACAGTGTTAACAGATGAACAGGAAGATGAAGGTCTGTACATCTGCAGAGCCATCAATGATGCTGGTGAGATTGAAACCAGTGGCAAGCTCTTTTTGCATGCAGCACCTCAGTTCCATCCTGGTTTCCCACTGAAGGAGAAGTACTATGCAGGATGTGGAACAAGTCTTCGCCTTCATGTTGTCTACATTGGTCGTCCTATCCCACAAATCATGTGGTTCTACGGCAAGAAACCTCTGAACCCATCAGAGAATGTTATTATTGAAAATACTGAGAATTATACTCATCTGGTTGTGAGAAATGTGCAGCGCAAGACAAATGCTGGCAGGTACAAAGTGCAGATGAGCAACAAATTTGGCACAGTCGATACAGTGCTTCGTGTTGAAATCCAAGGTAAATGAAAACTAAACTATGTTAAAATATATATTGCCAAATGATAAATTTTCAATCAGATAGGGGTGTACTGATGCTCAAGTCTTTATTCTCATTCCAGATAAACCTCTGATTCCTGAAGGACCAATTGTTGTTGATGCTCTCCTTAAGAACTCTGTAATAATTAGCTGGAAACCACCTAAGGATGATGGCGGCTCAATGATCACAAACTACATTGTAGAAAAACGTGAGGCAAAGGAGGGCGAGCAGTGGCATCTTGTGTCATCGGCTGTGTCAGCAACCACTTGCCGCATTCCAAATCTGATTGAGAGTGCTGGTTATTACTTCCGTGTTTCTGCACAGAATCAATATGGCATTAGCGAGTCCTTGGAGATTCCTGCTGTTCTCATTATCAAGAGTCCATTTGGTAAATATTATAGTAAAGATTATAATTCTGGTTGCACATATGAGTATGCATGCTATGATATCCTAGCAAAAAAAAAACTATGAGCAATGTACATAGTTTTGAATGTATTTTCTTTATAATATTTTGCAGAAAAACCTGGAATCCCACAACAGCTAGCTGTTACTTCTGTCACAAAGGATTCTTGTGCTCTGACATGGAAACCCCCAGCCAGTGATGGAGGTGCCAAGATTAAGAATTATTATCTTGAAAAAAGAGAGAAGAAACAGAACAAATGGATTGCTGTCACAACTGAGGAAATTCATGAGACACATTATATGGTTAAAGGCCTGATTGAAGGCTTTGAGTATGAATTCCGTGTCAAATGTGAGAACATTGGTGGTGAGAGTGAATGGAGCGAAATTTCAGAACCAATCATTCCAAAGTCTGACACAGCACCTCGTGCTCCATTCTTCAAAGAAGAACTAAGAGACATGTGTGTCAAATATAAAGCCAACGCAACATTTGTTACTAAGGTTATGGGTCATCCCAAGCCAACAGTTAAATGGTACAAGAGTGGCAAAGAAATATTGCCAGATGGAACAAAAATCAAGGTCCAGGAATTCAAAGGAGGCTACCACCAACTTGTTATTAGTAATGCTGATGAGCAGGATGTGGCCGTTTACCAGATTCGAGCCACTAATCAAGAAGGATCAATCTCTACAACCGTAACCCTTGATGTTGAAGGTTGGTTTTCTCCTTGTTACTATCTATTATGCTTTAGAGAATTAGATGTATATGATGTATATGTTTAGAGAAGTGTATATGTTGATACCAAAGTCATTGTACAGTACCAAGTGTGTTTTTGTTGCTTACACTGCTATCAGCTGTGGTTTTTCCTTTCTTTTCTAGTTCCTGCCAAGATTCACTTACCATTACATCTCCAAGGCATGGGAGCTGTTCATGCTGTCTGTGGTGAAGTGGTTACTATTAAGATTCCAATCAGTGGTAAACCTGATCCTGCAATCACATGGCAGAAGGGTCAAGAGATACTTAATAATACAGCACGACATCAAGTAATTGTTACAAGATCTTTCACATCCCTTGTGTTCCAAAAAGGAGTTCAAAGGAAGGATTCTGGTTACTATATAATTTGTGCCAAGAACCGATTTGGTGTTGATAAGCAGACAGTTGAACTTGATGTTGCTGATGTGCCTGAACCACCTAAGGATGTTAAAGTTAGTGACATTGGTAGAGATACCATCACACTCACATGGACTCCTCCAAATGATGGTGGCAGCGAAATCATCAGCTACATTGTAGAGAAATGCCCAACCTCTGGAGATAGGTGGATCCGTGTTGGCCAGGCCTCTGAGCCACAATATACTCTCATGAGTTTGTTTGGAAAGACCAAATATCAATTCCGCGTTATTGCTGAAAACAGATTTGGTCTCAGTGATCCATCTATGCCAACTGAACCTGTGACACCAAGAGAAGATAAATTTGCCATTAGAAATTATGATGATGAAGTGGATGAAGCAAGAGAAGTCACAAAGGAAGAAGCACCTCATTCTAAAGTGAAAAATGTTCCTTCTCTTTATAAAATCTCAGAAGAACTTGCACGGTGTGGCCACTTTGGAATTGTTCATCGCTGCATTGAAATCAGTACTAAGAAGACATTCCTTGCTAAGATAATTAAGGTGAAAGGTGCTGATAGAGAGCTGGTTGCAAGAGAAATTGAGACTCTTAATATTGCCAGACATAAGAATTTGTTGTATTTACATGAGTCCTTTGATAGCTTAGAGGAATATGTTCTGATCTATGAATTCATGTCTGGCATGGACATCTTTGAGCGTCTTGGAACCAACTTTGACCTCACGGAACAGGAAATTGTCCGGTACATGAGGCAAGTTTGTCAGGCTCTCAAGTACTTGCATGGCCTCAACTATGGTCATTTTGACATAAGACCTGATAACATTGTCTATGCATCAAGAAAGAGCAGCACAATCAAGATAATTGAAATGGGCCAGGCTAGGCTATTGACACCTGGAGAAAATATCAGAATTCAGTTCACTTCCCCTGAGTACTGTGCTCCAGAGATCCACAGTAGTGATTTTGTTACCACTGCAACTGACATGTGGTCAGTTGGTGTACTTGCATATGTGCTCCTTGGTGGCCTCAATCCATTTGCTGCTGAATCAACTCAAAAAATGATTGAGCACATCTCAAATGCTGAATATGTATTTGACAGGGAGGCCTTCAAAGAGACAAGTCTTGAGGGCATGGACTTTATTGACAGGCTACTAATTAAAGAAGGTAAACTTCGTATGACTGCATCTGAGGCTTTGGACCATCCTTGGCTTAAGATGAAAATAGAAAATGTCCGTTCTAAGGCAATAAAGACCCTGAGACACAGACGATACTACCAGTCGTTAGTCAAGAAGGAGTGGAGCACTGTTATATCAGTAGCTCGTGTTGCCTATGGTGGCGGATACAGAAACCAGAGGAATGTTTCATTTGGCAGAGTTAAGGTTGGACACCCAGAGCAAGGCCTGAGAGCAGGTCCAGTTATGCATGGCTCTGCAGAAGAAGGTGGCCATGTTCGATTTGTATGTAACATTCAAAACTATGACAAGAACACAGAAGCAACCTGGTATTTTGGCTCTCGTAAATTGACAGCCAGTCATAAGTATGAAATCAGCTATGCCAATGGAGTTGCAAGCATTTATGTGAAAGACATTGAGGAGAGTGATGACGGACTATACAGATGCAAAGTTGTCAGTGAAGACAGGGAGGACATTGCCTACGCGGAGCTCTTTGTTGAGAGTGTAAGGTCTCATTATGAGTATTTCCTGGGACGTTCACTTAAGAAACCAAAGCGTAAAATTGATAAAACAAAACTTCTTCAAAGGCCTCCTGAGTTTACTCTTCCGCTGTATAACCGTTCAGCATACATCGGTGAGGATGTACGCTTTGGTGTAACTATAACAGTCCATCCTGAGCCACAAGTAACCTGGCTGAAGGCAGGACACAGAATCAAACCTGATCCCAAGAAATACACATTTACAAGTGACAAGGGTCTTTACCAGCTAATGATTCACAGCGTTGAGCTTGAGGATGATGGAGAGTACACTGTTGTAGCCAACAACAAGTTTGGTGAAGACAGCTGCAAGGCACGCCTCACAGTAACACCTCACCCTGTTGCTGAAGACACAATGAGACCAATGTTTAAACGCCTCTTGGCAAATATCGACTGTGTTGAGGGGCAAAGTGTCCACTTTGATTTGAGAGTGTCAGGAACTCCTCCACCAGTACTGAAATGGGAAAAAGATGGCAAGCTTCTTGAATTCAGACCACAAGTTGAAGTTGTCCAAGAAGATGTGGGGCATCATATTCTCTATATAAGAGAAACACTCATTGAGGATTCTGGCACTTACAGGGTCACTGCAACAAACACAGCAGGCTCAGCAAGTTGTCAAGCTACACTCAAGGTTGAACGCATGACTTACAGCAGAAGGGAGTACAAGAGTGAGGAAGAAAAGCGGAAACATGTACAGAATCAAATAGAAAAGACACTTAAAATGGCACAACAGTTCTCTAAAGCCGAAGTGATTACACTTAATCCTGTGGCACAAGAGGCATTGAACAAAGCTGCTGAATTATATAAACCTGCAGTAAGCACCAAGAATGTGCAGGGTGAGTTTGATATTTCTGAAAAAGAAGACAAAGAAATCAAGAAAATTAAAGAGGAGAGCAAGAAGATCAGAATGCCTTATGAAATTCCCGAGGCCCGTGTACATGATCCAACTGTTCTTGAAGAGGACGTGGGTATTAAACACTTTGTGCCTTTATCTGACATGAAGTGGTATAAGAAACTCCGTGACCAGTATGAGATTCCTGAGCGCATGGAGAGAGTTGTACAGAGGAGACAGAAACGCATCCGTCTTTCCAGATGGGAGCAATTCTATGTCATGCCTCTCCCCAGAATCACTGATCAGTACAGGCCGAGGTGGCGCATTCCAAAGCTTACACTTGATGATCTGGAAACTGTAAGACCAGCAAGGCGTTCACCATCTCCAGTGTCAGAAGTCTCTTTCAGACAGAGGAGGCGTTCACTGGGTGATCTTTCAGATGAAGAAATTCTAGTGGACTACAAGGCAAAGAGAAGAGCAGATGAGGAGAGACTAGAGCTAGAGGAAGAGCTTGAACTCGGCTTTTCTGCTTCCCCTCCAAGTGGTAGTCCTGTCCGCTTTGAATTATCTGCACTGCGTCATCCATCACCTATGGTTGTCCACAAAACTGAGGTTAAACACATAGAGGAGACAAAACACGCAGTGGTGACAGAAAAACCTCGTGGTTCACCGCCTCCAATTTCACATTTCATGAGAAGGAGGAGATCTCTGTCTCCGACATACATTGAACTGATGCGTCCTGTCTCTGAATTGATCAGACCATCTCGTGCACGTGTGGCAGTGGAGATTGAAGGTGAGACTATTGAGAGAAGGTCTCCAACTCCTGAGCGAACACGTCCACGCTCTCCTAGTCCTGTCTCTCCTGAGCGAAGGTCTTCAAGGTCCTCTTCTAGGTTTGAAAGATCTGCAAGATTTGACATCATGTCTCGATATGAAGCAAGAAAAGCAGCTCTTAAGTCTGAGCGCAAGTATCAGGTTGTGACACAGCAGCCCTTCAGTCTTGACCATGCCCCACGGATTACAGTTAGAATGCGCTCACATCGTGTACCGTGTGGCCAGGATACCAAATTCACACTGAATGTCCAATCAAAGCCAGAAGCTGAGATACAGTGGTTACATAATGGACAACAGATTCAGGAAAGCAGCAAATATCGTTTTACAAACATGAGTGGTGTTCTGACTCTCCATATTACTAACTGTCAAGCAGAAGATACTGGTACATACCGTGTTGTTTGCACAAACTCAAAGGGAGAAACCTCAGATTATGGAACTCTTGATGTCGCAGGAGGGGCATTTACCACATATTCTTCAAGACGCAAAGACGATGAAGTTCCAGCAGCATTTGTACCTGAAATTACAAAGACTGACTATTACCATACAACATCAGTAAGGGCCTCTTCTGCTTCAAGGACACACTTAGAGGTCAAAGAGACAAAGACAAAATTTACAGAGAGAAGTGAAGTTTCTGCTTTTGAAAGATATGAGTCTGAAAGGCTTGCATCTTCACCTATCAGGCATGCATCTACGGAATACCTTTCATCAACTTCATATTCATCCTTGGAACGATATGCCTCATCTGAAACTAAAACAAAAACAGTTGAGTCTACAGCTACAGCAGAGGTAACTGCTAAGAAAACAAAAGTCACTCTATCAGCCAAAATACTCACCAAACCACAATCTCTAACAGTGTCTGTGGGTGAGTCAGCAAGATTTACCTGTGATATTGATGGTGAACCAGCACCAAGTGTCACATGGTTGCAAGAGGGACGTAGTGTTGTTACTTCCCATCGTGTGCGTGTGACAACAACACAGTACAAATCTACATTGGAGATATCTTCTGTAGAGTATTCTGATGAGGGTAGCTACACAGTAGTGGTGGAAAATTCAGAGGGAAGACAAGAGGCAAAATTTACCTTGACCATTTCAAAACCAGCACCAAAAGAGGAGGTTGTTACACCTTCGCCACAAGTTAAATCTCCTGACCCAGCAGTAAAATCGCCAGAGCCTTCAGTGAAATCAACACCTGCTGTGACATCACCAGAACCCTTAGTAAAATCTCCTGTACCTCCTGTTACTTCACCAGTGCCATCAGTTAAGTCTCCAGAGCCTTCAGTGAAATCACCAGAACCCACTGGTGTCAAATCCCCTGAACCTCAGATTAAATCACCCGAGGGTGTCAAATCCCCTTTTAGAGTCAAGTCTCCTGAGCCAGGTATTGCTGCTCCAAGAGTTAAGTCTCCACCCCGAGTAAAGTCCCCTGAACCAATTACATCCCCACCGGGAGTGAAATCTCCAACACCGGTCAAGTCTCCAGAACCAGTTACCTCCCCTCTAAGAGTTAAATCTCCTTCCGGCCTAAAGTCTCCTGAACCAATAGCCTCTCCTTCAGGAGTGAAATCTCCACCTCGAGTGAAGTCTCCAGAGCCAGTAACCTCACCTCTGAGAGTTAAATCTCCAACAGGCATTAAATCTCCAGAACCAGTGAGTTCTCCTCTAAGGGTTAAATCACCAATGGGCATTAAGTCACCGGAGCCTACCACCTCTCCTCAAAGGGTCAAGACCCCACAAACAGCTAAGTCTCCTGAGCCAGCAATGTCACCCAAAAGGGTTAAATCCCCACTTACACTGAAATCACCAACTCCCTCAAAGGAACCAGCTCCAAAGATCCTCCAGCAACTTAAAGCTGAAGCTTCTGAAGACAAGGTGAAGATGATCTGTGTCGCTGAGAGCTCTGTGAGGGAGGTTGTTTGGTACAAAGGCAGTAAGAAATTGAGCCAGAGCAGTCACTATCAGATACAAACGTCTGCTGATGGCACTTGCTGTCTCTATATATCTGATGTATCTGAAAGCGACCAGGGTGAATATTCCTGTGAAATAATTGCAGAGAGTGGAGCAACCTCAAGAACATCATTCTCCTTCACTGGCCAGGTGTTCCAATCCATCTACACCAAAGTAACAGCTTTTATGTCTACGAGCATGGCTATAAAAGGTATGTTTCTTTTCATGTAAATATTAAGTATTTTCCTAAATCCTAATGTCCCATGTATAACCATGCTAATACAAATATCAATTGCATGCTCTTTAATCTTACAGAAACAACATCATCCAAGATCCATGAAGGGGCTGAAATGCTTTTGAGGGAGAGTACTACTTTGAGCAGCATGCATGAAAGTTTCTCCTCAAAATCCATCCACATGGAGAGTACAATGCAAGAAACATCCTTTAGCAGTTCCACCATGGCCGAAATGAAATGTGAAACAATGTCTATGTCTAGCATGTCCTCCATGACTTCTGAATCAGTGTATGCTGTGAGCTCAAGCAGTGTAATGTCAAGTCATTCACATGCTGAGGGATCTTCAATAAGAGCCGCTTTGCACAGTGGTCAAGGTCAGTTCCTTCATTAAGATATTCACCGTGTTAGCATTTCTAAAACATTTATTTTGCTCTCTGGATTTTTTATACCACAAAAGATAAACCTCTTGAATGTATTTCTGCTTAAAAGGTTTGGCGCCAAGAATCGAAGCCCTTCCTGAAGATATCAGCATTGAAGTAGGAAAGGTTTTGACTGTAGCTTGTGCTTTCTTGGGAGAGCCTACACCTCACATTGAGTGGTCCCGGGCTGGAAAGATACTACCAACTGCTGAGGAGAGAGGAAGGTTCCACATTGAGACCACAGAGGACTTGACTACACTCATCATCACTGGTGTAAAAGAGAGTGATGCGGGGGTCTACACCCTCAAACTTTCCAATGAGCATGGATCTGACACAGCAACTGTCAACATCAGCATTCGATCGCTATAAAATTAACAAAGATAAAATCCCCATTTCGTGATTAAGTGCCTTTTTATGTATTGACTGAGCAAATAAGATAATGCCTGGATATCTGTTCCTGTAAATATATCTATTTTTATACCAAACTTGACGTTAATTTATGCCAAACTAGACTAAAGTCTAAAGTTGTTATAAAATGTGCTATATTGGATGATTATGACTAGGATTTTTGATCCATTTTTCTGTGACATGTACATAATGTATATAGCCGAATTTAACGGTTATGGGAAATGTATGAATTGTTATTTATGACAATATTAACTGAAACAAATGGAACTACTTGTTTATCAGGAGAAAGTTTCTCAAGGAACGAATACCCTGTTAAACCTGAAACTAAACTTTGTGCCTCAACAAAAAGTTGAAGTCTTAAGATTGCCTCAACAGGTAGAGAGGCTCCCTGTTGAAGTTTTACCTGAGAGACAAAGTTATACACTGTATGTATACACATGCAGCGATATTACCATACTCATATGAATTTGTAACTTGACCATAAGACCTTGAATGCTGTTTACATTTACCCTCATGTAAGCAGCATGACTAGGCCTTGTGTTCAGACTGACTATGTCATACCACCATTTTAATGACATGCTCAAAGTGCGAGCGGCCTGCACATTATGAGCTAAAATGTTAAATGTGCTCTGTTTCTGTCAAGGGACTGCTTGAATGCACTTTCAAAGTTAACATCACCTGGCCAATATGGAAAGTCTATCTGGTACTTCCTTGCAGAAGCAGAGCTTCCTCTTGGAGGATTGCTCTGTTGCATTGTGTGTTTGTGTGCTAGCTGTAGAATTCAACTTAACCGTGTTTGGGCAAACATCAAGTAAGTGTACCACAGTAACAACATCTTCTGTGTAAAGAAGCAAATGAATGCATTAACTACAGGCCCTACACTTTGGTTTGATTTTATTTAGGTTTGTAGTATTATTTATAAATGCAACCTCCTTGAGTATTATTATTGATTCAATAAAGCATGTTTCAGCACTAAAATCTGTCTAGACTCTCTATCTGTATTTTTCACATAGACATATCTACATCTACAATTCATTTTAGTCACATTTTCTCTGGGCTGATATCAATAGTGTGCAAAGACTTCAGAAGGAGTATTTATTTATGTATTTCCATTTATGTATAACACCTATAATACCACTAAAGGTCAACCCACTTAATAATTTCTGGCACTACAGTTCTTAAATCTTTAACCTTAACTGAACTATAATCAGTAACACTTTATTTATTGGTTGCTAGGTTACGGGGACGCTGGCGAGACTGACGTCGCTCTGTCTCGCATGTTTTTATTTGGCTTTTTTTTAATTTTATGATTTCATGTATGTATCGTCCATTCAATACACAGTTTTGTATTGTCTATATATTTTACTATAATTTTCACTATTTTTACTATTTTCTACTATGGCAAAAACAAAGCAGACGGCCCGCAAATCAAACAGAGCGCTCCGGCCACCGGTGGCGTGAAGAAACCTCACTGTTACAGGCCCGACATCGTGGCTCTGAGAGAGACCCACAGTTACCAAAAATCCACGGAGCTGCTGATTCGCAAGCTGCCCTTCCAGCGCCCGGTGTGTGAGATCGCTCAGGATTTCAAGACCGACTTCCGCTTCCAGAGCTCCGCCGTCATGGCCTTGCAGGAAGCCAGCGAGGCTTACTTGGTGGATCTGTTCGAGGACACGAACCTGTGCACCATCCACGCCAAGAGAGTTACCATCATGCCTAAAGATATTCAACTGGCCCGCCGTATCCACACTCTAAAAAATTATTCAGGGGGTTAGTAAATATAATTATAATTCTAAGTTTGATGACCTTGATTAAATCTTTGAA
>JBBIGA010000002.1:724291-734854 GCA_037576975.1 Alestes dentex | reverse complement strand
AATATATAGTTTTGTACCAACATCAATGATATGTAATTTCCCATAAATAATCACATCTATCTAGCTAGCTAGCTAGCATATCCTTAGTCAATAATTGTTTCTACACTGTTTCTAAGTGTAAATCGTAGATAGATAAAAAGAATAAGTGAATACAAAGAAAAGCACTGAAATATATAGTTTTGTACCAACATCAATGATATGTAATTTCCCATAAATAATCACATCTATCTAGCTAGCTAGCTAGCTAGCATATCCTTAGTCAATCACTGTTTCTACACTGTTTCTAAGTGAAGAGCTAGACTTCCCCACCAGAGAATACACTTTTGGACAAGTTACCTTTCAGCTGAGTGTTATTAGTAACTAAATAACGTTGCCCTCTCATCTGATTGGACTACAGTATGACAATGACCTGAATTAAATATTTGGAAGGGGTTCCTTTATGACATGAGCGACAATTTGCTTTCTAAGTAAGTAAGGCCACTTATATAGATCCTTTAAATAAAGGTGCCTGCAAGCCATGATGACCCAGAAGTGAAGTCCCCCATTCTCTCAGCTGATGAGAGAGCAAAAAGACAATAACGAGCTTCAGTTTGAGAAAGGCCTTGTATGCATAAAAGTGATCATTATATTTATTTATTAGTGGGGCATGAACAACAGAAGATTTAAAGACCACCAGTCTCAAGAATATCACTTCAGTGAATGTGAAGCCTAGGCAATGTGCGTTTTAAGTAATGAGGCAGTATTTTGATAATACTATTCTCCATGTATAGTATACTAACAACTGAAGAAGTGGTATGCTAATGAGGTTCTGACAAGCAAGTTTATCTTTTTTTTTTTTTTACCTCAGCAACAAAAAAGTTAGAATCATATTTAAAGGGAGTCCCAACCCAGAGAAGGAATCCGAGAAATCTGCAACAATTATCAAAACTTTATCAAAAAAAAAAATTATCAAAAAAAAAATCAAATAAAACATTTGTTTTGTACTGTTTCACAACTTACCTTGTGAAGGAGGGGTTGTTGGGGGAGTGCATTGATCTAGGAATGGCAGACCCCCTTTAGGATCTATGCAGCTGAATCTGAGTAGGTTCCAGCTGAGGTTCATGATGTACCGCAGGTTCAAAAATAGTGCACAGTAACATGTATTCCAGTGACTCTTCATTCTTTATATTGACACTGTAAAAGAATCGACTTCAGGGAAACATACATTTAGCTTCTGTTAACATTTCCTATACTGAGTCATATTTTGTCTCTGTCTGACTTTGCTTATAAGAACCTTGTATTATTGACCTATTGCTATTATGAAGCTTACTGATGACAACAAGTAAACCACTCAAATGTTTAAAAGCTGGCTGGCTGGATTCTACTTCATTTTAATCTGACCTTTTAACAACGGTAACTTTTAAGTACAGTCAAAATGGCTTTCATATTACAATTATTTCTATATATGTATAATTTACTACTAAATGCTAGTTTTCTGATGGTTCTGACCAATGTTTCTCTGCACTTTATCTTCTTTAGCAATCTACCTAAAAAAAAACCAAGGTAACAGTTTGTAAATCTACTTTTGTGTTTATTTGCATACATTTCTCTGTACAACTCACTTTTTATTTGTAGTAGTAGAAGTTGTAATAGTAGTACTTAACAATATTTTTGCACAATTATTAGAAAACTGTACAAACATGCTTCACGTGAGCTGTCTTATCAGATCCATATGCGCGGTAGTCTTGTAGGCCAGATGTGACAAGAACATCTGAGGACAACAATGAGAAATGTTTGGCTAAATGTGGGTTGGAGTGTAGACATATTAAGGTGGGAACTGAGTGTGTATTCAAAGTAGTGTGTGATGGTGCATTTATTAACACAGTCTATGCCTGTCATTTGCTTATGGCAGTAACAAGTAATTAGCATTGCTGAGAAATCCTCCCAAAATACCCCAGTTAACCATGTGTGTAGAGAACACATTACGTGTACTTAAAATAAACATCACCTGCCAGGGCAAAAACAGTTCAACCAGACAGAAGACGTTGTCTTCAAAGAATCTGAAGTAGTTTTATGAAATTGCCTTGTTCTTTCACTAGCTTGCTTGTTTTGCTTGTGTTATTAGAGCAGCGGCGAACAACTTTTCCTGGAGGGCATGTGTTACTATGAAACCAAACGTCTTAATTTTAGTCAAGTCGGGTTAAGTAGAGCTTTATTGTCATCCCAGCCATATACATATAGTACACAGTGAGACGAAATATTGTCTTCCTGGACCGTAGGTGCAACATACAACACAACACACTCATAACTGAGTGCAAAAAAGGGGAAATTAATTAAAATTAAACCTGTATGTATAAATATACCTTTGAATGTGCTATACCTTAAAGAATAAGGTTTTCTTTGATTAATCGTGATTACTCACATTATTATATGCAAAATTAAATAATTCATTCAAAAGTAGCGTATTGCACACTTTTATTTTTAAAGTACTGCTGAATGAACAAAAGTGCTCTTACCACTGAGCCACAGAATCTCAGAATGTGTCTTTTTTTGGGGCATTCCACTTGAAATGTGACATACAAGACATGAAAGCCGTATTAGATCCCACAACCTTCTGTTCTTAACCAACTTTATGACATTTTACTTTTAGATGAATGTGACATGCAAGATATAAAGTAAACAACTCCGATTTGATTTGACCCCACGGTTTAAACCAGTGCACTATAGAGCCAGGTCTGATGCACCACTTATTTTTAGACATTTGACTTTCAGATGAAGTGTAACATTGAACATTAAAAGCAAGGCATTGATTAGATCCTACAACCTTCCAATCTTGAGCCCATAGCTAAAGCAAGTGAGCTACTGGTCTTGAGAAGCTCTGCAGCTTATTTAAGATATATGACTTTCAGATGAAGTGTGGTGCACAAGACATGAAGTTAAAGACTCAGGTTTGATCCTACAACCTTCGGTTTTTGAGACCATAGCTTAAACTGTGAGCTACAGAGCTAGGCCAGAGGCTCGGCTTTTGGATTTTTGACTTTCAAATAAAGTGTGACATGCAAGACTTAAAAATAAAGACTTTGGTTTGATCCCATGACCTCATGTTTCTGAATTCACAGCTTAAACAAGTGAGCTACACGGCTTGACAAGCTACACTGCTTTTTTTCTATATGTATCTTTCAGATTCCTAAATCATCTCAGCCTGAAGACTGTCTGAGTTTGAAATGAACAAATATGAAGACAAGTCATTGAAGTGAGCCAATGGCCCAATGATAACCTTCCCTTAAGGCAGGAAGACTGCAAGCCCATTACCTTCTGGCTCTCATAAACAATGTATGGTTCCATCTAAGCCCAAATCCAGGGGTGCCAAACCTGTGAGTCCCTGGAGGACCACACTTCTGCAGATGTCGGCATTTTCTCTCCTTTAACCATCTGAGTTCAGCTCACAGAGGCTTTACTGACTCACTGATGAGTTTAATCAGATTCAAATTTACATGGACAAATTAATATTACTGATAAAATCCATAAATTCTTGGGTGTCTATGACCCTTTCATTGTTTCACTTTTGGTAGGAACTGACCACTGACCAGGAACCCCCCACAAGACCTGCTGCTCTGGAGATATCCAGCCATCACAGTTTGGCAGTGACAGCAGTGTTTAACAGCAGTGTTCCCTTTAACACAGTTCAAATATCCATCCATCCATTTTCTACCTCTTTTATCCCGCACTCGGGGTCGGCGGGGGACTGGAGCCTATCCCAGCAGCTACGGGCGAAGGCAGGGTACACCCTGGACAGTCGCCAGCACGTCGCAGGGCCACATACAGAGACAGACAACCATTCACACTCACATTCATACATAGGGGCAATTTAGTGTGCTCAATTGGCCTATCCCCAATGCATGGTGAGGGGTGGAAACATGCAAACTCCACAAACCGGGAGTCGAACCCAGGACCTTCTTGCTGTGAGGCGACAGCGCTAACCGTGCCGCCCAGTTCAAATATTTATTGTAAATTTCAACTTAAACATTAATATAATAAAATCAAATATAAAACCAAAGCTTTATCTAGTTTTTTATAGAAAAACAAGTTCCCCTCAGAGTCCAGCGCTTGAGGAACAAAACCATTATAGCAGCTGCAAAAAGGGACAAACTCCATATGAAAGTCTAAGTATCTGACTGTAGTGTCATTGAAGTCCCTGTTGGTGTAATGGTCAGGCATCCCAATACTTTTGTTCATATAGTATGGACACGCCTGAGCCCCTTGAAAACCAACCAAAAAAAGCAACGAATTTTCAGAATAAAAGGATTTTTTCCAAAAACCCCGCGTTAACGTGTGATAAAATCGTCGTTAACGTGATAATAACGTGTCAGTGTGCCCAGCCCTAATATATAAGTATTATTGTAAATAAGTATAATCTGTACATGTAATATGTTTATACTAAAAACCTTTTCCATTAATTTTCATTAATTTCCTGTATGGAAATTTTAAGGGGTAAAACTAAGGCGTTTGGTTTCATAGTGATAGTCCTGGGTAGTTTTTTGTGTGTGTGCAAGCATATGTTAAGGTATACAGGAACCTCGCTGTACCTAAACCGTACTGCAATGGGACGGAAGTTGCTGCACTCTTAAATTTCCCTGTGTATCTTTTAGCTGAACGTTTTTCAGTCAGAGCTGCTTTTGTTATTGTGGTCTTTAATTTTTTCATAGTCTTGTTTCATTTACATTTACAGCATTTAAATGCAGATGTTCTTATCCAGTGCTCAAGTTGTCCACATTTGTTCTTCAACTTGATCTGCATTCAACCAGGTTAATGCCAGCTTACACACCTAAACAACTCCCGTCGAAGAAAAGTCAGCTTGGGTACGGCATGGGTACGGGCCGCTTTATTTGTAATGGAAGAAGCATTTGTTCGTGGCACGCCATGATTCCTTGTGCCGGAGAAAAAGCGCCACATGAGGAGAAGAGTGGTGCTTGTGTGGGGAAGCTCTCCCTTGAGGGAACGCTTTTTGATTACGTGGCAGTCGGCCTGCTGCAGGGGCTCAACAGCCAGAGCCAAGACTCTTGCCTCAACGAGCCTGACTCTTGCCTTTTAGCCCTGACTAAAATCTATCTGAGAAACCTTCTCTCTTTCAGATGCGAAACTACTAAACTAACTGACACTTCTGACAAATAAAATCTCCACTATTACTAGCGACAAAGGAGCAGAGTGAACTAAACATGCGACGGTGCATACGGATACGGATACTTACATTGCTTATCAGTCTAATCCTTTCCAGGTCTGTGATTTGGCATAGTTCTAGACAGGTCTTCTTTATTAATCAAAGCAAAAAAGCAAACCAAACAAAAACAAACCAAAGAGAAAAAAAGCATTCAAGCCCTCGTTTTGTGCTGTGAGATGGGATGCAGTTGAGGATGGCTGGTTATTAAGCAGTACTGCAACGATTTAAGTTTTAAACAGAGGAAATGGTTTTGGAGACCTATAGGGATGCTGTGAATCAGTACATTACAATTTGGATGGTCATTCTGTGTGAAGTGGAGAAGGTGTGTTATAAGTTAACTGTGCAGTTTGCACCCTTGATCATGGTGCCAGCAAAGCGCAAAGCCATTGTGTTAATGTGGCGCTGTCTCTTTCATCTGGACTGTGCTAACACTTCATTGCAAGGAATCCATACTAGGTGTTAATTTAGGTCTTTGTTCAGTAATTCCCAAAATGACCATTCTGAGTAGCTTATTCATATGTGTTACTCTTTGTCAACATAATTGACATTTTGGTGTATTTTGCAGCATTTGATTACTCTGGGTTTTGGGTAGTGTCACATTTATTGGTTTATTTTGGTTACTAAAGAGCTCATAAGAGGTTTCAAAGGTCAGTAAAACATAATGAAATGTGTTCAATATTTTTAAGAGCAGTTTAAGCAGCACTGATTAGATGCACTAAAGTTTCCAGTCAATCGGCTTGTCTCATGTATTCTAAAAATGATTATTTTCCCGCAACCCTCACTGTAACTACAATGAACAGCTGTATCTTTATTATAAATCTAACGGAATTATATTAAATGGGGGCTTTTGTCAGTGGTTCTTGTATGACTTCATTAATTCATGTTCACTAATATCCAAAGACAAAAAATTAGATCCAAAAAGGGTGATGGGAATTGGATAATAGGACCACAACAATTCAGTGTGTCAGTATTATATTTAGCCTCATCGCTTGATCAGGAGAGAAAATAAAGGGGGTGGGGCAGCTGACCCTGAAGGCCCTCTTCCTCAAAGTTACCCTGCTTTGGGAAATTGGGTGACAATTTATGCTCAGAAATTTGCACAAGGCCTTAAAGTGCTTATCAGGCATTATATTGAAGATTGTCAAATATTGGACCTCTTTAAACATATTAATACAGTTCTTCATAAGTACAGCCTAATGTGATATAAAGCTAAAAGCCTCTAATGAATGATTTGTCTGATTTGGTCACTTAAAATAAAGTTTTGAAAGGAACGGGATGAATATAAACAAGTGTGGTTAAGCTTTCTGCACTCATTACAGCTGACCCTTCCTGTGGGGGGTTGACTCTTGTTTGAGTGACAGGGACAGCCACTCTCTCCTTTTGGTCATCGGCAGGTTAATGCTTGCCATGAGGGCTTGGGCAAATAGTGTATTTGAATAAGGCTTAAACATAGCCATTGGCTGGCATACGGCTCTTTAACTAACCAGACTGGTGCTGTGAATATTGTAATACTGGTAAATCACACAAGCAGATGCAGTAGATGTTGATGGTAGTAGATAATCAGTCAGTGACAGTTGTGAGGTTGCATAAAATGCATCAGTCTCCCATGATTCCATGGACATGGGGACCAATGGGGAGTGGTTAAGTGGTGACGATGCAGGCTAGGCTAGGGGTATATAAAGTAAAACAACTATGCTAGCACTTCTGAGCAGTTGGAGCATTCCCAGCCTTGCCTCGGGTGTAGGGATTGCAAGGAAAAAGCAAAACTACACGGACTAGAACCTGTGTAGTTTTGTTTTTTGGGTCATATTGAGGCTCGACAGTTCTCACCTTGGATAATTCTGGAAACATACTGGATAAGAGGATTGTTGCTGAGGCAGTAGCCTTCTGGGCGCAGTCCCATCAATCATAGGCACCATTGTGATACAAGTAAGTGCCATGAACTCTGTGGAAAGACATTTTAGTTGCTTTCTTGTGTTTTGACAATGCATGATACCTCATTTGCCTTTATGAAGCCTAACTCAGTCGCATTTACTCTCTGTGTGACACCTCAAGTGTGATTTGTAGAAACTTGATGGGATGCTCCAATGGTTTCCTGTTGCTTTTACAAAAGTTTCTGCAAGAGTTATTAATCCTCAGTGTTATTTTATGTGGCAGTGATTTCAGAAAAGCCAAGAATAGCTTGTGATAGCATATGAGTGGTGTTCCAGCTGGGCCACCATGTCTTTTTAAGGGAATCAGCAGCAGGGCTATCAGTTGCACCTCCAGCTATGTGCCACATGGTGACTGTCAATCAACCAAAGGGACCGATTATTTTTGGAGATTGCCATTTCTGGGATATGAGACCTGCTCTTACAGTTTACTGGGAACGTTTAATTTTCAGTCATTTCAGTTTTCAAATTTCAGTCAGATTTAAGTCAGATGGCTGTGTCTTCGAAATTTGAAAATAAACCTTTGAAGTTCTGATTATTGTATGCTAGGAGGCCTGCTCCTCACCTGTTGACCCTTTAGCAGATGGTCACTGATTTACAGTCTCAGTGTTTAATTTAAGAAATAGAATTCTCACGATGGAGGATCCAGATTTTGGGTGTGAATTTCTGTTTTTCAGATGATTTCATCCATTTATTGGCATGCTGCTTGCTGGTTAATTACGTATTTATTATTTTTGGCAGATTTACACATTTGAAAGTAATACATTGTCCTGTTGTGTTAACAAGCATTCTCTGTCAACCAGTGCTGGACAAGCTGATTTGATAGTAATGGAGTTTTTCTCTGTGATTTCAATTCATTTCAATTCATTATTTTTCATTACTTATTTCAAATGAAAAGCTTCCTCCTCTGTGACTAGATCAGGCTGTGGGCCTCCAGATATTTTGAGTGATGGACAGAGTGCAGGGATAGATTCTGGTGTCCTAAGCAGTCTGATGGCAATCTGATACAGGGGAGAACCATAATGGTCAATTGGGAAGCTATGATGGAGTTACAAGAATTTGTGTTTATAACAATTTTATTAACATTATTATAGGAGTAATAACTAATAGCCACACTCCTGGTATTGAAATGTTCATTTTTTCCCTTTTGTGCTCTTAAAGTTTGCTCATAAGCAGGCATTTCATATGTCTTATAATTAAACTTATCTAATATTACATTTTGTAAATGAAATGCCTGCTTATGAGCACACTTTAAGAGCACATAGGGAATTAAAAAAAATAATAATAATTGTCATATGTATGATTTTGATGACATGGAAAACTGATGATATGTTTGGACATGTTGTCTTTAAAGCAGATACATTAGTGTCTTAAATAAAATGTCACATATTGAACATCTTTTAAGGTTTATAATTAATCTGTACACACATCAGTATTGTATTAATCTACACACGTTTAACTGAATGATGTGTAGATAGTTGTTTGTGATAAATGCGTAGATAATAAAACTTTGCTAGTGTGATGTGGGAGATGGCATTTCTGTAATATTTCTTTCCTTATCATTTATATTTCAAAACAATACCAATTTCACAGAATGATGGGTGATGACGTTTCATTTTATTATCTTCAGCATTATGTTTGTTCTAATGTGTTGCAAAATAAACACATTAATTAATGATAATCATCATTTATTAAAACAGAGCAGCAGATATGAAACGTGCATTTTATATATTTTTATTGACTCTGTTTCAGTAAAACTATTACTAGTAGTTAATACTGTTACCAAAAGTTCACATGTGTTATTTGGGGATCCCGTTTAATGTGGCAGGATACAGCACCCCTTTGTTATTCATTAGCACTTAATTGCATCTGGAAAGGTGACTTGTTCTAAAGCTTGAAATAACACCCTGCAGTTGTACTTGCATGTCTGTAAGCTGTCAGATCGGTGCTTAGTGTGACACGTAGACCCTTTGGAGCCACTGATCTCTCAGATGACAGGCTGCCCACGGCCAGGTGGAAGACTCTAGGCAGCGAGGAGACGCTCAGTGATTAGTCAGTTAATTCCTCTGCAGCTGGAAATAGCCTCCCTGCATTTGCACTGTCAGGTAGCAAACACTGTAATTCCACTACCATATCATTTATCAAGCTCAGAATCAATGTTTTCACTCATAGAAGAGATAAGATAAGAGAGAACTCTATTTATCCTGAGGGAAATCCTTTTGCCATTCGCATGCTCAGTGCAACCGGAGAATAAAAGATAATAGGACAATAGAGAACATAAAAAATAGACATTAGTGCAACAAAATTACAGAACATTATTGTTGCAAGATATTTGCAGCTCTGACATTGTTGTGTGTAAGATTTCGAGTACTGTACCAGCAGATCAGTAGTGAAAACCATGTAAAGGCAGGTATCATCGTAGGTACAAGTATAAAATGATTCTGTTAAGGGGTTACTTCTCCAGAACCTTATAGGTCTTAGTAAAAAACCAGAAAACTATTGATGAACGGAGGTTTAAATGATTCCAAAATGACCAAGATAGCTCCACATTGAGCGTGTTACAGTAGTGAAAAGAAATGTTTGCTGTTCAATGACTTTGTTGTTTTTTCCATGACGTAAACATCTTGTAAAGCTTAATGTGGGTAGATTTATTCATTTCTTCTTTATTGCATTTCCCAGGGTGCCTATCACCATGTCAACACAAGCTCCAACATTTACGCAGCCGCTTCAGAGCGTTGTGGCACTTGAGGGTAGTGCCGCAACCTTTGAAGCTCAAGTTAGTGGTAAGGAAGAAACTCACTCACACTCTCTGTCTGTTTGTTTCCAAGTTATCTACAATTCCTCACACAATCCTGCCTTAAACACAACAGAAAATGATGTGGAAAGGACTAGTACCTGTTTATATGGCAGTAAATCATTTTAAGGTGTCCTGAAAAATGCAGTACGTTCACACTTGGTAGGTGACAACATGTACTTTAATATGTTTCTGCCTGTACCTTTCCAGGTACTCCAGTTCCTGAAGTGAGCTGGTTTCGTGATGGCCAGGTTCTTACCGCTGCCGCTCTGCCCGGCGCTCAGATCTCGTTCAGCGAAGGCCGCGCTGTTCTGAGGATCCCCGCCGTGACAGCCGCACACAGCGGAAGATTTTCTGTGAGAGCCACCAACGGCGCTGGACAAGCCACTAGCACCGCTGAACTCCTGGTTACAGGTAATTTCTCGTTTATGGACTTTTGTCACTCATACAAGCCGGCAAAGAGGTTCTGCAGTGAGTGTGTACTCAGTAATGTTGAAATATTAACTCAACCAGTCACAGTCAACATATGTGTTATTTTTAGTCAATATTAGTCAGTTTTTGCAGCATTTTCTCCAAACAGCTCTGAAAAAAAGAGACACTGCAGTTTATTTTTAAATCAGCACCTCTATGAAACCATTCCA
>JBBIGA010000002.1:683227-717383 GCA_037576975.1 Alestes dentex | reverse complement strand
ATATATATATACATTTCTGAAAGGCTTTCTGAAAGGCTATAAAAAGGTGGCTGTAAAATGTTTGAAACTATTGTATTATTTTGCTGTTAGCTTAAACATTTTTTTCTATTATTCAGGGTTTGAAGAACATGACCGTTACAGAGGGAGAGTCTGTGACTCTGGAGTGCCAGATCTCAGGCCACCCCACACCTGGCATTATGTGGTTCAGAGAGGACTACAGGATTGAGAGCTCCATTGACTTCCAGATCACATATGAGAACAGTTATGCCCGCTTAGTGATTCGTGAGGCCTTTGCTGAGGACAGCGGTCGGTTCACCTGCACCGCGACCAGCGAGGCTGGAACTATCAGCACCTCATGCTACCTCCTTGTTAAAGGTAGGAATCGCATAATAGGTCACTTCATACCCTGGAGGTTTTAGAGCACACAGATTAATTATGTTCTTTTTCAGTTTCTGAGGAAATTGAAAGCAGAGAGGATTTGACTTCTGTCTCGGAACATATTGAAATCTCTGCCCACGAAAGACAGTGAGTGGACTTTTCCTTTTGATGTTCGGTTTTTCATGTTCTCCTGAACAACCCAGGTTGAACGTAATGCTGAAACATTTAAATTATGAAATGTATTCAAATTCACTGCTACTTTCCAGTGCTGAAGCCAGGGAAGAGACCATGTCGGAGGTGAGCGCTGTATCCGAGTCTGTGGAAGCTGGAGCAGCTGTGGCTCCTTTCTTCGTGAAGAAACCCACAGTGCAAAAACTGGTGGAAGGTGGCAGTGTTGTGTTTGAATGTCAGATTGGAGGCACCCCCAAACCCCACATCTACTGGAAGAAGAGTGGAGTTCCATTAACCACTGGTTATAGGTACTTTAGACGACTGACAATTTGTTAAAAGTGATAACAAAGCAATTTAAGTTTAAATGATAATAACTTGATGTTTATTTTCTTGATCCATCAGATATAGAGTAGCCTACAATAAGGAAACAGGCCAGTGCAAGTTGGAGATCTCCATGACATTCCCTGATGATGCTGGAGAGTACACTGTGTTCGCCAGAAATCAGCTTGGAGAAGTGTCTGCCTCATCCATGCTGCTTGATGAAGGTTGGTCATATACGTTTGTGCAGTGTGTATGTATGTTTATAAATTGACATATATGAAGAGCTCTTTTCCAAAACACTATAAATCCATTGAAGGTTTTTAGAAAGAATACATTTATTTACCCAGACTCACACATTTTGCAAATGTTTAATGTATCCTGTTAAAATAGTTTGTTCAACAATAATAGTCAAATCTGACAACAATGTTGTTGACTATAAATCCAAAGTTTATTACATTTTTCAAAACGCTATAAATCCATCTGTTCTTTTTTTAAACTCTACAGATCCATTCTTTTTTGTCTTTCTTTTTGAGACCAGAACATGCAGTAATAAACAACTGAATAAAATAAAGAATCACTCGAAATACAAGTACAGCGCTTATCGCAGCTTGGGAAAGAACTGCAGTTTACAATCCATTTTAAACAAGGAAAAGCATTGATTTTGCATGAAACCTTGATGGAGCAGCGTGTAGGTTGCGAATGGCGTGGCAAACTCATTTTGGAAAAGAGCTCTTCATATATATATATACACATGTATTTATGTGTGTATTCATATATATATAGATATGTAAATAATGTGTGTGTATCCAACATTTTACAGAGGCATATGAAGCTTACATAAAGGAACAGGAAATAACATTCAAGACTGAAGTGACTACTACAGTGGGGCAGCAGCCCAGAGTGGCAGTTGTGCCCCCTGTAGGTGAAATGGAACAAGAACAAATACTCATTCAGAGGAGGATGGCTCAGCAGGCACAAATGATGCAGTCCTTCACGTCTGAGCAAGTAAGTTAAACTAAAGCTCTCATAATTTCGTACATAGCTCTTGGATTTTTATATTTGTCTAACCGGTTTCATTTTTCTGCAGGATTTCCAAATATCTGTTGTTGAGCAGAGGTTTATCTATGAGATTGAGATGCGTCTTCTTAAGATAACCTACCAGGAACTGGTGACTGAGGATGGGGAGCAGATGGATGTGAGCATTTCTGAGCATCTGGCTGTGTCCCCAGTCTTCAACATTCCTGTGAAAAATTACAGACTCAGGGAAGGAATGAGTGCCACATTCCACTTCAAAATGGCAGGAACTCCACTTCCTAAGGTTAGTGACAAGTTATATATGCTGTCTGCAAGAACGTTTACTCTATTTTTCATTTCTGTACTTGTTTTTCCATCTTCTTTATATTTAAATCTTACATTTTACAGATTGCATGGTACAAAGATGGCAGGCGTATTCAGCATGGAGAGCATTATCAGATTGAGGTTCTTCAAGATGGAAGGGCCAGCCTGCGTCTTCCAGTAGTGCTGCCAGAAGATGAGGGTGTCTACACTGCTTTGATTAGCAACATGAAGGGTAATGCTGTCAGCTCTGGGAAGCTGTTTGTAGAAGCAGCTGGTCCACGGACACAGTATCCTCAGTCAGAAGCGGTTCAGAGAATCAGGTATGTTCCATTTGATAATCATGGGATCATATTACTTCTGCAGAGAAGCCTACTGAACTTCTAAGATACAAGTATCTGTTGACACTCTCCCTCTCACTGTGTGTCTAATACACTTTAGATCCACATCGCCGCGCTCCACAAGTCGTTCTCCTGGACGTTCTCCAGGACGCTCACCTGCTCGAAGGCTAGATGAGACTGATGAAGCCCAACTTGAGAGACTTTATAAGCCCGTTTTTGTCACAAAGCCATCATCATTTAGGTGCTCTGAGGGTCAAACAGCAAGATTTGATCTCAAAGTTGTTGGCAGGCCCATGCCTGAGACTTTCTGGTTCCATAATGGTAAGCAGAAGTTGTTAAAGTGGTTTAGACACGATTCATTTTGAATTCAGATGTTTGAGGTAAGTGGCAAACATATTTTGATTTTTTGTTAATTAGGACAACAAGTGGTTAATGACTATACCCACAAGATTGTGATAAAGGAAGATGGAACACAGTCATTGATTGTGGTTCCTGCTATGCCTCATGACTCTGGGGAATGGACAGTAGTTGCACAGAACAGAGCTGGAAAAACCTCTCTTTCTACGACTCTTACTGTGGAAGGTACATCCTCTCTCTCTCTCTCTCTCTCTCTCTCTCTCTCTCTCTCTCTCTCTCTCTTTGCATGTATATATATAATTATGTTACCACTGCATTAACCACTGAATATTAATTTATAGCTAAAGAAAACTTGGTGAGACCTAAGTTTGTTGAGAAACTGAAGAACATCAGTGTTAAAGAGGGCAGTCTGGTTGAGCTGGCTGTTAAAGCAATTGGTAACCCCATTCCTGACATTGTCTGGCTGAAGAACAGTGACATTGTCTCCCCACACAAGCACCCAAATATCAAGTGAGTACTTTCTCTGCCCATAAATAGTGTCTCCAAGGACAACACTAATACAGATAATGTAAATTTCCTAGTATGCTGAGTGTAATAAAAGTCATGACTACCTGTTTTGACCATTATCATTCTGACACAATATGTTTGTATTTTAGGATTGATGGTGGCAAGGGAGAGGGACATTTTAAGATTCCCCAGAGCTCAGGTTCAGATAGTGCATGGTACACAGCCACGGCCATAAACAAAGCTGGCCGAGACACCACACGCTGCAGGGTGAACGTTGAAGTAGAAGCAGCCGAGCCTCAGCCAGAGAGAAGACTCATCATTCCCAAAGGAACCTACAAAGCCAAGGAGATTGCTGCACCAGAGCTGGAGCCACTGCATCTTCGTTATGGCCAGGAACAATGGGAAGATGGAGACCTGTATGACAAGGAGAAACAGCAGAAGCCTCACTTTAAAAAGAAGTTGACATCTGTCAGACTTAAGCAATTTGGCCCTGTGCACTTTGAATGTAGGCTGACACCTATTGGTGACCCCACAATGATTGTTGAGTGGTTGCACGATGGGAAACCACTGGCAGCTGCTAACAGGCTACGTATGGTCAATGAGTTTGGTTACTGCAGTCTTGACTATGAAGCTGCTTACGCCAGAGACAGCGGTGTTATTACCTGCAGAGCCACCAACAAGTTTGGTGTTGACCAGACCTCCGCTACCCTGATTGTGAAAGATGAGAAGAGTCTGGTTGAAGAAACTCAGTTGCCAGAGGGCAGGAGAGGACAGAGAATAGAGGAAATAGAACGCATTGCTCATGAGGGAGGTCCATCTGGAGTAACTGGAGATGACCTGGCAGAGAAATGTAAACCTGAGATTGTCTTGCTTCCAGAGCCAGTAAGAGTATTAGAGGGAGAAAATGCAAAATTCCGCTGCAGAGCGACCGGCTACCCAACGCCCAAGGTCAACTGGTACCTCAATGGACAGCTCATCCGCAAGAGCAAGCGATTTAGACTACACTATGATGGTATTTACTACTTGGAAATTACAGACAGCAAATCCTACGACTCTGGTGATGTCAAAGTTGTTGCAGTAAACCCCGAAGGTTCAGTTGAACACACTGTGAGGTTTGAGATTAGTCAAAGGGAGGACTTCCGAGCTGTTCTGCGAAGGGCCCCGGAGATTAAGGCTCCTGCACCTGTTATTCAAGAGCCAGGCAGAGTGTCCTTTGAGGTTGTTAAACCTGAAAAGCCGGCAGAATCTAAAGAGTCTAAAGAGGTGGTCAAGCTGAGGAAAGCTGAGAGGGTAACCCATGAGAAATTAACAGAGGAAACAGAAGAGCTGAGAAGCAAGTTTAAACGCAGGACTCAGGAGGGCTACTATGAAGCAATCACTGCAGTTGAGCTCAAATCTCGTAAGAAGGATGAGTCCTATGAAGGTATGCTTAGAAAGAGGAAAGAGGAGCTCCTTCATCATACCAAAGAACTTTCTGAGGCTGAAAAGAAGAAAGAAGAGGAGCGAAAAGTCACTGCTGCCAAACTGAAACCAGAGAAAGTAGCACTTTCGCCAAGTATGGAAGCTCCAAAAATTCTGGAACGTATTCAGAGTAAAACAGTTGCTCTGGGTGATGAAGTGCACTTCCAGTGCAGAGTTGTTGGTAGACCTGATCCTGAGTGCCAATGGTTCAAGAATGGCATTTTGCTGGAAAAATCAAGCCGCGTTTACTGGCACTGGCCTGAGGACCATCTGTGTGAACTGGTCATTAAAGATGTCGCAGCTGAAGATTCAGCTAGCATCATGGTCAAAGCCATGAACATTGCAGGAGAGACCTCAAGCCATGCATTCTTACTGGTTCAAGGTAAAGCTGTTTCACTGCTTTTAAGTGCTTAAGATTTAACTTCGTTAAAGCTGAAGATTGCGCCAAAAACTGTGAGCAAAATGTCTTTCTTCATGTAGTTTTCTTCACTCATTTCATGTTTTCTTCTTTTACTGCTTTCAGCAAAACAAGTTGTTTCCTTTACTCAAGTACTGGAAGATCAAAATGCCAAAGAGAAGGACACCATGGTGACCTTTGAGTGTGAGACTAATGAGCCTTTTGTCAAGGTCAAATGGCTGAAGAACAATGCAGAAATTTTCTCTGGGGACAAGTACAGAATGCACTCAGACAGAAAGGTGCACTTCCTGTCTGTGCTGATCATTGGCATGAGTGATGAGGCAGAGTACTCCTGTGCAGTTGTTGAGGACGACCACATTAGAACGTCTGCCAGACTTTATGTAGAAGGTAATGGCAGCTTAGACATAATAACACCAGCAGCACAACCAGTTTCCTGTTTAAGTGTTGAATTTAGGGTGCTGTACATTCACTATAAAAGATTTTTTCTTATTTGTCACATAGGTGCACCACTTGAAATTTTGAAAAACCTTGAGAATACCGAAGTACCCGAGACATATGCTGGAGAATTTGAGTGTGTCTTATCCCGTGAGGATGCTGAAGGAACCTGGTACTTTGAGAACAAAGAGATCACTCCAAGCTTGAAATATGTTGTAACCTCACGTCGGGGTCGCCACAGCCTGTCCGTAAAAGACGTGAAGAAAGAAGACCAAGGCAAATACACCTTCAAAGTGGGGGATCTGAAGACAAGTGCCTCCCTCAAAATGAAACGTAAGTATACTTAAAAGGGTACATGTAAAAACAACCTCTACAAGGATTTCATTTTAACGATTATATCTGTAGTCCCTAAGTGCAAAGATACCTTCTTTGATTCATGTCAATTTCTGTTCACTGTAGTGCGTCCAGTTACACTGATGCAAGGCCTGTCCGACCTGACAATTTGTGAGAGTGATATCGCCCAACTGGAGGTGCGATTCTCTCAGGAGAATGTGGAAGGAACTTGGATGAAGAGTGGTCAAGCCATCTCTGCCACAGATAGAATTCACATGGTGATTGATAAGCTGACCCATAAGCTTCTCATTGAAGATGCTAAGAAGGAGGATGCTGGGGTGTACTCCTTCACTGTTCCAACCCAAGACATTTCCACAAGTGGAAAACTTGTTGTTCAAAGTAAGCCTTTGCCATTTCCTGTGGCGTCATAGATGTTCAGTAGTTGCAGTAGAGTAACTGAAGAAATTAATCTATTTTTCTTTCACAGCTATTGACTTCTTGGCGCCATTAAAGGATGTCTCTTCTGTGGAGGGCACAAAGTCTGTCTTTGAGGCCAAGATCACTGCTGCTGATGTCAGCTCAGTAAAATGGTACCATAATGACAAACTGGTGGTGGCCAGCGACAGAGTACAAATGGTTGCAAAGGGATCCAAACAACGTCTAGTACTGAATAGGACCTATGCTTCCGATGAAGGACAATATAGGTTAGCTGTAGGTAGAGTTGACTCATCATGCAGACTGACAGTGGAAGGTAGGTTTTGTGCAGGTGTCAGTTTTAATTTAAAGCACAGTTACTGTGCTAGAATAAGAATCAATGTGTGCATTTTGGCTTTGCAGGAATCAGAATTGTAAAGCACATGGAGGACTGTGTTTGTACTGAGACCCAGAATGTCACCTTTGAGGTTGAAGTGTCTCATCCTGGAATTGATGCTCTTTGGACCTTTAAGGATCAACCTCTTAAAACCGGTCCCAAGTACAAAATTGAGGCCAAGGGTTCTCGCTATAGCCTCACTGTTGTCAATACTATGAAGGATGAAGAGGGAGTGTACGCATTTGCTGCTGGAGAGAAGACATCCAGTGCAAAGCTTGTTGTTTCAGGTATAAAAACATTAACATTATACCTAATTGATTTTATGTGATATAAGGCCACTACATGTTTTTCTGATCACATATTTTTACCCAACTGAGTTCTGTTTACATTATGTTGTTCATTTGATTTTATTGTTGATTATCATTGCTAGGTGGTGCCATAAGCAGACCCCTGCATGATTTAACGGTAGCAGAGTCCCAGACCGCCGAACTGGAATGTGAAGTGGCCAACCCCTCTGCTGAGGGCAAATGGTTTAAGGATGGACATCATGTTGACTTCAGTGACAATATTAAGAGTGAAGAGATAGGCACTGTAAGACGCCTTGTTATCGTCATCACTAGGCCACAAGATATTGGAGAGTACACCTACCAGGTGGCAAACTCCAAGACATCAGCCAACTTGAAGGTTGAAGGTACGCCACTGCATATTTTATTCTTGTTTAATATCTTTATTTGTTCTGCTATCTGTTTATGAATAATTGAATGTCATTTTTTTAGCTGTTAAAATCAAAAAGACCATCAAGAACCAAACAGTCACAGAGACACAAGAAGCAGTGTTCAGTCTTGAACTCACTCATCTGGACGTGAAAGGGTCTCAGTGGATCAAGAATGGAGTGGAAATTCTCCCAAGTGACAAATATGAGATCACAGTAGATGGCTTTATTCACACCCTGAAAATCAAGAATTGCAACACCCAGGATGAATCGGTTTATGGATTCAAACTTGGAAAGCTCTCTGCCAATGCCAGACTGAATGTTGAAAGTAAGTATTTGTCAAAAGATGCTTTAACATCAGTGTACATTAAGACTTTAATGATTCTGACTTTTGATTTCTCTTTCAGCCATCAAAATAGTGAAGAAGCCAAAAGATGTTACCTCACTATTGGACGCCACAGCCTCCTTTGAACTGAGCCTTTCCCACGATAACATTCCAGTTAAATGGATGTTCAAGAACCAAGAACTACAGCCGAGCTCTAATATTAAGATTCTCTCAGAGAGGAAAGCCCATAAGCTGGTCATTCAGCGTGTAGAAGACAACATGGCTGGAGAATACATTGCTGTGTTTGGACATTTGCAATGCAGTGCACACCTACATGTTGAAGGTAAGTGCACAGGCATAATTTTTCCACAGTGAATTGTAGCAGTAGACACCCCCAGGTATTAGGGAACGTTTTGCAAACTAATGTTCATTTTACTGTGATCCAGCTTTGAAGGTCACAAAGCCCATGAAGAACCTAGAGATTCCAGAGACACAGGTCGCCACATTTGAATGTGAAGTTTCACATTTCAATGTCCCATCCACCTGGCTGAAAAATGGAGTTGAAATTGAGATGAGTGAGAAGTTCAGTATTGTGGTGCAGGGCAAGCTCCACCAACTCAAGATCATGAACACCAGCAAAGACGATGCTGCAGAGTACACCTTTGTGTGTGGAAACGACAGAGTTTCGGCAACTCTGACTGTTAGCCGTAAGTCGATCCTGGGTTATTTATAGATTTGCTTGTTTGTTTGTTGGTTTGGTTGGTTTGGTTGGTTTGGTTGGTTGGTTGATTGTTGTCTCTTCATGAAAAATGAGGGAAAAAACATAACTCTGTCTTTTCAAATCTTTCAGCCATCCTGATCACCTCTATGCTCCAAGACCTCAATGCTCAAGAGAAGGACACCATTACACTTGAGGTGACTGTCAACTACGAGGGCATCACCTACAAATGGCTGAAGAATGGAGTGGAGATTCGATCAACTGACAGATGTCAGATACGCTCTAAACAACTCACTCACACTCTGAGCATCCGCAACGTTCACTTTGGTGACAGTGCTGAGTACAAGTTTGTGGCCGGATCTGCAGAGACCTCAGCAAAACTGTTTGTGGAGGGTACTGTCATATTTAATCTCCGTAGTCACTTTTGTAAATGACTTCCCATTTCATATTAATGATGTATTCCCTTCTCTGTTCTTCAGCTCGTGTCATTGAGTTCACAAAACACATCAAAGACATAAAGATCACTGAAAAGAAGAAGGCCATCTTTGAATGTGAGCTCTCTGAACCTAATGTTCAAGTCACATGGATGAAAGATGGGCAGGAGCTTGAACTATCTGACAGGTATTTTTGACGGACTTTTTCCGCATAATCACAAATTAATTATAGATTTGTAATAAATGTTGCTCACGAGACTTCATTTACCAATATTTTAGGTTCAAAGCTACCACGGACAAGTACATCCAGCGCTTGATGATCCAGACTGTTCGCATGTCTGATGCCGCCGAGTACTCTGTGGTTGCTGGCTCAAGCATGTCTAAGGCTCACCTCACAGTAGAGGGCAAGGATGTTCACATCTCTGAGCCTGCTGAGAAGGACATCACTGTAATTACTGTCTCATTACTACCACACTTTACATTTGATGAAAAATGCAGACTCATTTTACTCATAACTGTTTCCTCTCATACCAGGTGCTTGAGAAACAGAGAGCCACATTTGAGTTTGAAGTCAATGAGGACGAAATTGAAGGCCGTTGGCTGAAAAATGGAACCGAGATTCAATTCTCTCTTGAGAAACGATTCAACTATGCCACTATAAGAAAGGTGCATCGCTTGACAATCACTGAGACGTACAGGAATGATGCTGGCGAATACACTTTTATTGCTGGGAAGAACAGAAGCACAGTAAATCTTCATGTCAAGCGTGAGTGCCTTTTTCAACAGTTCAGCCAAGCTCCAGGTGTTGTGTTTAGTCATGCTCCAGTATTTCCATTTGTCTCAATCTTTTTTTTCTTGTTTATTTAAGTCCCTGAGCCTCCGCAGATTATCAGACACATGCAGCCTTTGTCTGTTGAGGCTGGCAAACCTGCTCGTTTTTCTGTGGAAGCGACTGGCGTCCCTCAGCCCCAGGTCACCTGGTATAAGAACTCACAGGCACTTTCTGCTGGATTCAAGTGCAAATTCCACAGAGAAGGAAATGAGTACACTTTGTTGCTCATTGAGGTCTTCCCAGAAGATGCAGCTCAGTACACTTGTGAGGCCAGCAATGACTACGGTCAGGCCTCTAGCTCAGCTGTACTCAATGTGGAAGGTAGGTGTGACAAAACAAGTAAAATAATGAGGTCAGCAGATCAGTGAAATATAGATTAACCCGTTTTTCCCCTTTCATCAGTTCCAGAAGTAGTCTCTCCAGAGGCTGTAGCTCCACTGGCCCCTCCTGTGATATTATCTTCTATGCATGATTGCTATGTTGAAGAGGGAGAGTCAGCCAAATTCCAGTGCCATGTCTTTGGAGAGGGTAAGTCTCAGGACCATCCATTATGTACTCAGCACTATCCAATACGTAGAATATGTATTCTATATATTAGTAATGTAATATTGAATAGTATTTAATGAATATTTAAAAATTATATTAATACAATATTTAATGTTTAATCATGCATCTGATTATACAGTAACCCCCTCTTTCTGATCCTTTCTGTAGATCTGAAGGTTACCTGGTACTGCAGAGATACTGAGATTAAGCAGTCTGACATCTATAGAATGTCTCAGTATGATGACTGCCTCCAGCTGGAGATTGTTAGAGCATATGTTGAAAATGAAGGGGAATACTCTTGCGTTGCTCGCAATGCCTCAGGGATGGTCTCTTGTTCTGCAGTTTTGAAAGTCAATGGTCAGTTTCTTATTTATTTATTAATTTTATTTTGTTTTACTCATATGCCCATTTTGAATGCCTAATTATCCAACTATAAATTCTTAGTGTGTGTCCCTCTGCCTTGCTAAATTAGGATGTGCTTAAAGATAACATGTTTTTCACTAATGTATGTGTTGTGTTGAGTGAGGCATTTTCTTATTCACCCTTTGGGTTGCTTTAACCCGTTGAACCTCTTATTATCCAGTAATTAAACGTAAACCTTGGTATTCAGTAACTGTAATGAACTGTAACTACTATGAAACTAATATGAAAGTTGACTAGTCATGAATGTGAGGACTTGATGTGTGGGCCCACACAGGGGCCCATATGGTTTAAGGGTTAACTAGAGATTAGCCATCATGCATGTCTCCCTGCTGGACTATAGAGATAGTCCCGGTCTTTTCTTTCTTGGCTCTGCCGAACCCAACTTATAGATCAGTAACATCCCAGTTTTATGATAGATGACTATGTTCAGACTGTTAGATTTCATATCTTAATGCACTGCTCTTGTTTCAAGCATTCAAAACCAAAACAAGGCTACAAAGCTTCCTCTCTTGAATGAATGAGCATTCTCTCTTATATTGATTAGGAAAATGCAACTTGGGGATTTCACTTTGCTTGTCAGTCTTTGTTCATGAACTGCGACACCTCACCTTTCCAACTCCAACAACCCCACTCTACTCTAACTGCCTCTACAGAATCAACTGAACATTATGAACCTTTGAGATTTACATAATTGTATAATGTATGTAATTTTATTTTCTATCGCTCAGATCTCAGTGTGAAAAGCGTAAATAGTGTGTCGAGCACTGGAGTCTCTCTTTCGGAAAGGGTCACCACGCTCACCATGACCGAGACTCACTCTTCATCCTCTATTCAAACTTTTGAAATGGTTTCCACTGTGACAACAGCTACAGTATCTGAACAAAGCATCGATGCCCAGCTGCAAATGACATCCGTGGAAGAATATACCAAAAGTCCTGCTCTGATTCTGAAAATGAAAGATCTGATAGTCAGTCCGGGTGACATGGCACAGTTCAGCTGCTCCTTTGATGGGCAGCCTCTTACTGAAATTGCATGGGACCACAATGGAAGGATACTCACACATACAGAGAGAATACAGTGTATGCACCATGAAGATGTCTTGTCTCTCGTCATTCTGAATGTTCAACTTGCGGACCAGGGGAAGTACTGCTGTACTGTTAAAAATAGAAATGGCGAAAATCATACGTCTGCACAGCTCACAGTAGAAGGTGGATACAGATTTTATTTTTGATTTCCATTCCATTCCATCCCGCTTAACGCTTGTATTTAATTTGAAAGTTGAATATATTTTCCATATGGCTGTAACAAAAGGAGATTTACATTGTAATATGTCATGTAATTATTTTTAATCCTGTAAATAGGTTCATCTTCGACAAGCCTGGCCTAACACCATCCTCCCATCCCACTAACTCTTTTATCAATGCTAAAATATCCTCTTACCGATGAATAATCCCTAATAAATTTCCCTAACTTTATTCTCACTCAGCTAAGGAAGCAAACCCCAAAGCAGAAACCCCCATCCCTTCTGATTCTGTCAGTAAATCTTCTAAGAGTGAAAACGAGTCCAGTACAAGGACCTCTGAACAAGAAAAACAAGAGTCCATACAGAATGTCGGACTTCTTCGTACCTCCTCCTTGACAGCAAAGTGGTCGATATGCAGGCATTACTTCCCTGACATTGTACCATTGATGGAGCATGATATATATGAAGCAACTGATCCAGCGTTCCTTGTGCAACTGCCTCCCAAAATCCTTGCCAAGCAAAAAGACAATGTGTCTCTTTATTATGTAATCAAAGGAATCCTGCCTTCATATGTGGTTTGGCTACATAACAATGTTGTTGGAGAGTCAAGATCATACTCACTGAAACACGATGGGCCCTTGTGCTGCTTAAATGTAATGAATATTGGTCCCAGGCAAGGTGGCATTTACACATGCAAAATTATTAATGCTGCAGGAGATGCGTGCAGCACCCAACTCAGAGCGAAGACAGGTTGGCATTTGCATGCTTTGGTCCTTCCTATGTAAATTCTGTAAATTCTCACTCTTAGCCCACATTTTTGAACCAGAATGTGACATCTCTCCAAAAAAATTGCAGTAATAGGAAAACAACTTTTCTTTAGGGAGTCTGACTCTATGTTGGACATCTTCACGAATGTTCTTCAAGGGAGATGTGGTCCATTTTCATAGGTTTTGAGCAGAAAATTGTTATAAAGGGATTATGAAAGTGGGAACCATCACTTTACCCAGTAAAAACAAAAATATGTTTTCCAGCCTCTAACGTTTATTTTTTTTCCCCTCAATTTCACAGTGTCGCGGGTGGAAGAGGAGCCATCAACCGTGGAGGAAGCCAGAGGTAAACTAGTGATGTAAAATATGGGTCTGTTAATAATAATAATAAAAATAATAATGTTTTGCCATATTCCCAATAATTAAATAAATTAAATTGGAGTGCACAAATAATTCATAACCATTAAATGGTTGTGAAATTTGCCCTAAAAATTCTTGGTGGTCAGCGCAAAAATTGTAATACGTAAAAATGTATTTTTTTGTGCTCAGCTTTTTCTAGCTTGGCTGTGTCTACTGAAGAGGACACTTACACAACAAGTCTTCAAATAAAAGAAAAGGGCAAAACCTTTGAACTTGAGCCAGAATCAAAATTCTTTTCAGAGACATTGGAGAAACAAATAGAAAAGCCAGTTTTTGTAACCAAACTCTCCCCAGCAATTATAAGTGTTGGAAATACAGCTAAATTTACTGTGACTGTGTCTGGTTTTCCAAAACCTGTTGTTCAGTGGTATCACAATGGTCAGACAATCACCTCTTCCTCTGTTTATACATTCGTCCAAGAGAACACAGAACACACACTGGTGATAAATGATGTTAAAAAGGAATTTGAAGGGGAATATTCTTGCACCGCAAGCAACAGGCATGGCAAATCAACATGTACCTCTTTTCTTCACGTTAAAGTGAAAGACACAAAGAAAGTCAAACAACCCTCTGGACAACCACCCTTTTTCACCAAAGCAATTGAGTCTCTACACTGCATAGCTGGAGGCAGTGTAGTCTTTGAATACAAGGTTACAGGAGATCCCCTGCCCAGTATTGAGTGGTTCAGAGGTAACTATCATCTTCAGCCCAGTAAATACTGTAGCATTGTCAATAATGTGGATGGGTCTGGCTTCATAAAGATAGTGGGCATTCAGCAAAGTGACAGTGGTCTCTACTCATGTAAGGCATCCAACCTGCTAGGAGAAGCTTCTTGCAGTGCTGAACTAATTGTCTACCTTGATACTGTCTCAGTATCACAGAAGCAAGAGAAAGTCATTGAACAGAAACAGAAAGCTTACAAAGTGTCCGTGTATGGACAAGCCACTGAATCTCACTTGTACAGCACAGCTAGTCTGCAGAAAGGATGCCAGGTGGTTTTTACCACTGGCACAGAAGATAGTCAGATTGCAGCAGATGAACATGTGGGTACTCTATGTGAGTTAGATGTTTCTTCTGCAGCAATACATGTGGAGCAAATAACCCAACAAACAGCAGTTCTACAGTCTCATGAGACACAAGAGAGAGTAACTGTTGCTCCTACCCAGCCACAACCAGCTGTGGCAACACCTTTGAAACAGCTCCACATGGCTGCAGCGACTTCTGCTGTTCAAGAGAGCCAGGGCTTAACAGAGCAGCACTTTGATCGGATCAAAAGTCCTGAGGTCCTAGAGCTTCAGGTGACTGAGGAACAGCCCTCAAAAGTGATGTCAGCCATTTCAGAAAGTGTTACGCCTCTTACTGTTGTGAAAGCTGAGCCTTTAACTTGCATGGAAGGTGAAAATATACATGCTGTCCCGGAACCAAAACTTGCCATCAGCAGTCATCAAATTGAGACTAAGTTGGCAATCTTAAAGGAAGAATGTAAGAACATCCCATTCCCAGAGAAGGAGAAACCCTTCAGAATAAAAGAAGGAATTAAAATATTACATTCTACAGTAACTTCAGAGAATCTGCAACTTGCAGAGGCTCATTCTTCAATGCTACCAACCTTGGAATGCAGTGAATGTATTGTAGGAAGGGAACAACCTGAGCCAGTTCTTTTATCTGTCAGTGACGTCAAACATACTTTTTCAAAAGAAAGTGGTTTCGACATACAGAAAACAGATGAGGAAGTCGCGCAGCCCTCCAAAGACCAAATGCTAAAATCTGCCCTCGTTATCAGTGAAAAGCATAAACTTCATGCAGATGAAACAACAGCAATAGTAGGTTTAGACAGTGCCGTTTCTGTGCACTCTCAGAGAGAAGAGGATCAAGTACTTCATTTACAGGTGGTCAGTGACCAAGATATTCTTTCATCAGAAGGTAGATTTACAAATGAGAAACCTCAAATAGAGCATGCTGAATCCAGAAAGGGCCCACTTCTCTTGCACACAGGATCAGTGTATGAACAGATAGCTGTCAGTTGTGAGCACTTAGCACATATTTCTTCCAAAGAGTCTACAGAATCAGTTAAACCAGAGAAAGAAGCACCTGCCAAACTGCATCTTCAGTCGGTGCAGTCAAAGACTACTTTATTCAAAGAAGGTCTGCTCCCAGCACAAGAACCAGACCAGCAGATGGCAGTGCAGAGACAGGAAAAGGCCCGTATGCATGCTGCTATCACCGAAGAGAAAAGGGAGCTGACAGGTGATTACTCCAAATATCTTGATGTTGCTGTGACAGGGGTCAAACCTGAACACAGAAAAGAGCCCAGCCCTTTGAGCATTCTCCATGCGGTCTCAGAGCCAATGCAGCTCCCGAAGGAAAGTCCTTTTACACTGAGCGTGAAAGAGCAGCGTGCACTTGTGCAGAAAGAAGACTGCTGGAATATTATGCATGCAATGTCAGTGTCAGACACCTCTGATTTAGAGGAAGGTCACACGGACAATCTAAAAGCAACAGAAAAGTTTGCTTGCAAGTTAAATCTAGAGCCTAAACCACCTGTGCAGCCTCTGCAGATTGAGGAGAAGGCCATATCCACCGAAAGCTGTGTTGTCCTTGAGGCAGCAGAGCAGGATTCTGCTGTTCAAATTAAAGAGGGCCAGTCCTTGAGGCAGGCGGTATTAAAGGAAGAGAAGCAAACTTTGACAAGCGAAGTATCTCAGGACATAATCAAACCAGAGACAACTTTAACAAACGTTACCATTCAGCCTACAAAACCACTTCTATTGACAGAGTCTCAAGAAAGCCAAGCCCTTCCAAAGGAACTCATGTTTGTAATTGAGATACCAAAATCACACTCTTTAGACATCAAACATCAGCTGAAAAATGCATTACAGTGTGCTGTGGCCTGTGATCAACCATTAATCCTGGCAGATGTGGTGCGAAGCTTAGAAGTTGTGGAAGTGAAGGAGGTCAAGACACTTAAAGAACCAACACACACAATGTTCTCATATCTCATTACGACAACATCCATCCCTGTAGAAATAACAGTTGCCTTTAAGGGTGAATATCCACAGACAGCGGATCTCAGAAGTGAACTTCAGGCAACCTTAAACTCCGTTATTTATCAGGGACAAGAAGTCTTAACCTCTGAACAGCTTGACGCATTGCCACTTCTCAGACACCAGAGAATACAGCATAGTATGGCTCCCATCAAGGAGATGCTATCTCCAGTGATGGAGACAGAAAATGTGAAGGTGTTTACACCACCAAAAAGTCAGTCAGCTGCTTTGAAGACCGAAACAAAAGATTCTTTACAGTATATAACTGGTCAGAGACAAATTGTTGTACAAGAATCTAAAAGTCAGTTGAGTCAGAAAACTGCTGAAGAAAAACTGGACATTCAGAAGTCCACTGTAACTGTAAAACAAGAAATTAAATCTGTATTGGTACAAAGCTATGAGAGAGATGTAGGTCTTGCAGGTGTCACCGCTAGTGTGGCCATGACATCAGTTCCAACTGAGGAATCAGCAGGGGGGCTTATTCGGAAAGAAAGAATGGAGGAATTTCTTACAGAGGACATTACCACACAACGGACACCAGAAAAGGCATTTTCCGAGGAACTTTTGTTTGAAAAGGCGTTAGAAAATATTGCTGCAGTGGAAGACTCCATGGTTACATTTACTGCTAGAATAAAACACGCTATTGACATAAGCTGGTTTTTCAATGGTAAACTGATTGAATCTGGCAAAGAGTTCAAATGTTCCAAAGACCATGACACATATACTTTAGTAATCCACAAAGTTAAAAAGGAAAAACATGAAGGAGATTACGCATGCGAGGCTCTGAATGAAGCTGGCAAGGCCTCAACGTCATCAAGGCTCACAGTGGTCTCAAGAGGTTGTATAATGGGGATGTTTTTGTCACCATAATTTAGACATCTAATCATTAACAATTTCCGGTGTAGATGTAAGAGATGACGATCATTACTAATAAACCACTATGCGCCTGTATCACCAGCACATTCTCATCAGTTCACCATCTGATAATTTTTTGGGGGGAATTTGTTTTATCATGTGTGGAAACATTCACCTCTTCCCTTTACACCAACAATGCCTCTGTACTTCTAGCATGTGTTGGCACATCATATCAAGGTGTGAGTCTTCATCATCTCCTCATAAAAAATAGTTTTCTCTAACCTCCACGTCATTTCTCTTTCACAGTCACTTGAGGACTACCACCGTTTTCACCTTATCCATACTGCTCCCTGCTGACCACAGTTTAGCTTCTTACAGAATATTTTGTTGGAATATTAATTTGTGTATTTTGTTTCACACAATTCAGTGCCACCAGTTTTCAAGCGAAAAATCCAAGACCTCGAAATCAACACTGGCAGCCCTGCAAAGTTTGAATGCGAGACTGAAGAGGCACCAAATGTGACCTTCAAATGGTTCAAGTCTGACTCTGAGATCAGACAGAGTGACAAGTACAGGATCATCAGCCACCATACTAAATCATCTCTGGAGCTTCTGAACTCAACCAAGGCCGACATTGGAGATTACATCTGCCGTGCTTCCAACAGGCATGGAAGTGATAGCTGCACTGCTAAACTGAACATCACTGGTAAGTTAAATGGGTTTTTTATTATTTAAAGCTTTGCTTCCAGAGTGGAACGAAAATAGATGAAATTCAAAGCTATTGGGACATGAAAGCTAATAGTGCGTAGATAGATTATTAAAACCACTGTCTTGGTAGTTACTCTGATTTGGGAGTAATATTATTATGGGTTTGACAAAAGAGTAGAATTGCAGAACTTTCTAAAAGCTCTACAATCAACCAGTTTGTACATTAGCAATTTGTTTGATGTCTATGACTAATTTGTAAGAATGTTAAAGCTGGTGTCAACTGTCTGGTGTTTGGAATGAAATGACAACTGGGTCAGTGTTGGTCTACAATCTTTTTCTGTGCTGCGGGACATGCAGCAATCTTCGAAATAGGATTGTTGATATATACCTGTAATCTTTAGGATTTATCTTTGTTGAGTTTTTATTGAGTCAGAGGATGTTCATTTCTGTGTAGAATGTTTTTTGTACAATCTTTCGGTCTGTCTTTACAAAGTCAGTCAAAAAACAAACGGATATTGTAATAAGTGGATCTTCACAAATGAACATTGTCCGTCACAAAGACAGCATTTGTATCTCTTCTGGATTCCACTGTGGACTATCTTCTGATAAAGTTCTCTTTTGAAATGAAGCTTCAGCTCATTGAGCTTCAGCTTACCCATCAAGGTTGTTACCTTTACAATGCACACCAAATAGTGTGGGTACAGCCTTGTGCAGTCCAGATATTTTTGCAGAGAAATCTATGTTTGTAAAAGTTTTGACACATTGAGTGCAAGTTTGGGCACCCTACTATATCAGAATCAGAAAACTTAATTGGTCCTGGAGGAAATTGCTTATGTGATTTCCTCCGGGATCAGTGAAGTTTTCTGATGTTTTCTGTTTGGACAAGAAATGGCAAACAGCTCTATAATGCAATGGACTGTAAACTCTTATAGGAAAACAACATGAATCAAAAAGCAAAGCTAAAAGATGTGATGTATCAGTATTTTCATATGGTGATCCTAAAAGCACACGTTTGTGTCAGAAGGTAAGTACTTATTATATTCCGTGTTTATGGCACTTTTGTGAAGCACATGTATGTATTGTGGTGTATAGCCCTGCATTGGGAACGGGATCCTGCGGGTCCCGCGGGACCCAACGCAAATCTTGCGGGATTGGGCAGGTTTAAAGTTGCCGCAGCCGGGATCGGGCGGGAGCAACAGAGACAGCGGGCGGGAGCGGGTCCCAAAATAGTTAGCAGAATGGAGGATGCAGTTGAAGAAGGAAGAGTTTAAAACAAAACTAAAGATAGGGAAATCAGTTAAGATCTGGACTTTGTGTTGTGCGAAGTGTGGCAAAGTGCTAGTCTACAACGGGCACAAATCTGGCACATCAGGATTGAGGAGACACACCTGCCCCGTTACTGTACTCCCCAGTCAGACAAAGTTGAAATTGGTAGGCAAAACTATTCTCCCTCCACATGTCAAGCAAGAGAGTACTAAAAATGTAGTGAACTGTGCCGTAATGATATTCGGCTTTATGATTTTGTTACCGGGGCTTTACTGACGTACTTCAGCTTGGTGTTAACATCGTCGCTAAATACAGCAATGTTTAATGTTAAAGACATTCTGTCTCATTCAGCAACTGTATCAAAGCATGCTGAGAGAAAAGCTCAGGAGGTGCAGGCATCCATGTCAGCGGAGATAAAACTTATAATTGAAAAATATGGATGTGCTATAACAGCAGATAAATGGAGGAATCATCAGAAATTCAGCGGGAGCGGGCGGGAGTGGGATTTAAAAAATAGTCCCATGCAGGGCTCTGCTGTGTTGTATAAAGTTTTTGTGTCCTTGTGGTTTGTCAAAAATTGGAATTAGCTGTACTATGGATCGTAGTTTCGTCCGCAGTCACATGTCTGTGTGTCCCCTGTTTCATATGTTTTTTTATGTTATTATGTGTTTGTGTTATATGTGTTTGATATGGTGCAAAGCCACTTTTGAGGCAGGTCTTGTGACTTTGGAGAATATTATCGTTGTTGTTGGAGTAGTGCAATTTATTCACACATTTAGCTAAATGCTAAAAGAGGCTGGTTTTTAAAGTTATATTTCTCATAAAATGCTTTCAATAGTCATGGTGACTAGAAAATTAATATTAATGTCCATAGGTCTTACGATCATGATTATGATCAAAATTTTCATTTTTATTCTCAGAACCCCTGTCCGTCACAAAAGAATTACAAATGCTGGATGTAGAGAAGGGACCCAGTGGTGTGTTTCAATGTGAGGTTCTTGGTACAGGCCCATTTGGATTTAACTGGTTTGATACGAAAACACCAGTTGCTTTGGATAAAATACACAGTCTTCATTTTCAAGATTCAATTGCACATTTGGCTATGCACTCATTTGAAAAATCAGACATTGGGAAACGCCACTATTATTTATCAAATGAAGTTGGACAGATCTCTTCAGAATCAGTTGCAGAGTTGAGAGGTTAGTATATCAGAGAAAGAACAGCCTTTGCTGGTTCCCCCTACCACTAACAAGTGTGTTGCAACTAACACGCAGCGTGGGCTGTAGTTTCAAGCTTTGAACAGCTAACAAAGCCTTGGGCAACTTGCGTATTTCTGATGGCGGCATGGCCAGTACTGTAATGGTGATGATCAATCTGCAATATCAAAACATTTCAAACTTACTGCAACACGAGCCAGAAAGGCACCAAAGATTTTCATATCGTTTATTTTAAGAATACAGAGCCATTCATCTACTCAAACTAAACACGGCAATTAATAAACCAACTCCTGATGGTTCCAATGTCATGCCTATCTGCAGTTTTACAAAGTCATTTGACATGATGTAAGGGGGCTATAGGGCATTTTGCTATATTTCAGTGGAAAGGCATTCAGTTATTAGTCATAAGATTATTTCTAGTGTCTCAACATGTATTGTTTCCCGTGCATTCAGTATACCATCACTGAACATAAACACCACTAATGACTATAGGAACATATGCGAATTAAAGGAGTGCAAAAGGGAAATGCAGCTGTTCCCTTTAAGAAATTTCTGAAATGAACTATGAGACTTTAAAGCCACGAAGATGGTGCTTTATTCCTTCAGCTGACATTTCATTCAGCTGAGCCAGAACGAGATTTGATGAATCATCTTAAAAACAACTCCATGGTTTTGTATCTTCAGGCATTTGGGAACTTTGGTTCTCTGTTCTTGGGGAGATCATGGTTCAGTCATTTGCTTTTGTGCTCCTTCTTTCTTGCCCTCTGGGAACTCTCATAACAGGATCCTGCTTGGACTTTTCAACATGGATGAGAATTAAACTATTCATCAGACCTTGGAAATTTAATGCCATTTAATGGATGATAATCTTGGAATTCATGGATGTTTTAATGGATGATAATCTTGATTTCCAGCTTTAATGGATCTTGTGGTCTTGAAAAATTATTGGATTTTGGAATGTTCTTTGGGAGGAGAGAACCAAGGAAACTACTGGAAGATACTATAATCTTCAAACACTTCTTCGTTAGCTCACTTCCAGGGTTTCTGACATAAACATCTGTGGGATTGTTTGTTTGAGTGTCTGGGTGGGGCACAGTGGAGCACATTTGTTCACTTCTTATCTTCAGTTTATATTTGGACTTTTCATATTTTTCCAAAGGCCAAAGTGCATCATCATATCTCAGGAGAACCCAGGCTCTTTTACTCTTAAACACAGATTCGTAATGGCTGAGCACTGAGACAGCCAGAAATGTCAGCCAAAGATGGCCCGTCCCAGCTGTTAAGGCACACCTGTTGTTTAAAATGCTTGAAGAACAAGACACGGCAAAATGTTCAAGAAATGTTTCTCAGATTTTGGAAGAAAGAAGATAAAGTCAAGTCTCTTGTAGAACTCTTTTAACTTTTAATCTCTTGTCATATCCCCAGAGAGCACAGATTCCAGGATGGCTCTTAATGTCCTTTGGATGTCCTTGGATGATATTCTTGGAATGTTATCAGTATGAATGGATTGTTTGTTGCTGAAAAGGCTAATAATGATCCTTGCCCATTGACAAATCCTTTTTTTCATTTTTAAAAATATGCATTTCCCACAAATAACATTTATAATGGAACTATCGGGGTACTTCTATGAAGAAATATATTCTCAATGGATCTTACAATGAAGCTGGTGTAACTTATTGCCTTACTGTTTCTCACAGCACCAGCACCTCCCTGTTTTATGAAGAAGCTGAGCAACATGTCAATCCCAATGAGCCATAAACTACGACTTGAATGCACATTCACTGGATCCCAAAAAATGTTTGTTACTTGGTACAAAGATGGACAGCAACTTTATGCTTCTTATAGATACAACACCAAAGTAACCAAGAACTCCTGTACTATGGAATGTCTCCATGAGTGTACCAAGGAAACCACTGGAAGATACTCGTGCGAAATTTCAAATGCTTACGGAAGAGATATTTGTCATGCTGAAGTGATTGCTGTCACAGGTTCGTAAGCACGTCTCTCCAATTATGAAAACTCCTCTGAAAATACCATTTGTATAAACCGATACATATGTATGGATCAATACATATGTAGAAATAACAACGTGTTCTGCATGCCCAGCATGGTCAGAACATCATTTCTGTGGTGCTTGTTATTATATATCTAAATCGTTTACCGTTGTTCTTCTCAGAACCTGCTCGCTTTGAGGCAAGACTTCGGGACATCAGTATCCCCATGAGCAAAAAACTAAGGCTTGAATGCAAATTCTATGGTGCTCCAAAAATATTTGTCACTTGGTACAAGGATGGCAAACAGGTTTATGCCTCTTATAGATACAATACAAAGGTCACCAAGAACTCCTGCATACTAGAGTGTCTCCATGAGACTTCTCATGAAACAACTGGCAGATACTCCTGTGAAGTTTCAAATTCTTATGGCAGCGATATCTGTCATGCTCAAGTGACAGCTGTGACAGGTTGGTATATTACAAAGTAGTGTGACAATTATCTGGACATGCTCACCGATTTCTTTTAGCACTATACTGTGCCTGCTTTTTGAATTTAGTAAAAATATGAGGCACTAGATTGTTAAACAATAACCATAGGAACACCCACATTTAAAAGTGAGCCTTCTACCCAAATTCTCTGGATTTGCAAGGAAATATCACTGGTTTAATAACTGTTCCAATGCTGTTTCTTCAGAACCTGCCCATTTTGTGAGAAAACTGAAGAACACAATTATTCCTATGAGCCAGAAACTAAGGCTTGAGTGCACATTTAAGGGAGCCCAGAAACTATTTGTGACCTGGTACAAGGATGGGAAGCAGATTTATGCTTCTTATAGATACAACACCAAAGTAACAAGAGATTCCTGTATTCTGGAGTGTTTACATGAGGCAACACCAGAAACATCTGGTCGATATTCATGTGAAGTATCAAATGCTCATGGATCCGACATCTGTCATGCTGACGTGATAGCAGTGACAGGTTCGTAATCTACTGGATCTTGGAAATTCGCTTTAATATACTTCATCCCAGCATGTCCTTTGATATAAGAAGTACCTAAGATTATATTAGCATTCATGTAATTGGTATGACAATCTTCCTCCCAGAGCCTGCCCGTTTTGAGAAGAAGCTACAGGATGTTGCAGTCCCAGTGAGCAGCAAACTAAGACTTGAATGCAAATTCAAAGGAGCCCCAAAATTATTTGTCACCTGGTACAAGAATGGCAAACAACTCTATGCCTCCTACAGATACAATACAAAAGTAACAAAAAATTCCTGCATCCTTGAGTGCCTGCATGAATGCAATGAGGACACACCTGGAATATACTCTTGTGAAGTTTCAAATGCCTACGGAAGCGATATTTGTCATGCTCAAGTGACTACAACAACAGGTTCGTATGTAAGGATGAGCTCTGGATATTTTTATTATTTGCTGTAGTGTTAAATCAAACCCTCAAAAGGACTGTGGAGAAGGAGCAGTCATTTTAAATTTATTTTAATGGTGGTGTTTCCCTCAGATTCTCCTCGTATTGTGAAGAAGCTTAAAGGTGTCATCATCCCTTATGGTCAGAAACTTCTACTGGAGTGCACCTTCACTGGGGCTCAGAAAATCTTTGTCACTTGGTATAAGGATGGCAAACAGATCTATGCATCTTATAGATACAACACTAAAGTCACTGAAGATACCTGTATTTTGGAATGTTTACATGGGAGTACCAGAGAAACCACTGGAAGATACTCTTGTGAAGTGTCTAACTCATATGGAAGTGCAATCTGTGATACTCAAGTGACAGTAATTACAGGTTTGTAAGCCATAACATTGAGGACACATTCTTACCCCCCATTAAAAGTCAATTATTTACTATATCTTTCAACAATTGTCTTTTAGCTATTTATAAACAACAGTTAACCTCACGTCTTTTAAGATTCTTGTAAGTCTGTCACTGGGGAAAACCATTCTAATAAAACAAATGTGATATTTCATTCAGAACCTGCCTGCTTTGTGAAGAGGCTCATGGACATCTCAGTTCCTAAGAGCAGCAAATTGCGACTTGAGTGCACATTTACGGGGGCACCACAGATCTTTGTTACCTGGTACAAAGATGGAAAGCAGCTGTATGCCTCATACAGATACAACACAAAAGTTACTAAGAATTCCTGCATCTTGGAGTGCCTCCATGAATGCAATAAGGATACTCCAGGAAGATATTCTTGTGAAGTTTCAAATTCCTTTGGAAATGATATCTGCCATGCTCAAGTGACCACAGTGACTGGTTTGTGTGAACACTTTTGCTATTGCATTAGCTCAATTGTTTCCTATTTTAAACTGATTTGATGTTATTTCACTGGTATCATCAAATATCGCAATAATGTGCATCTTTTGCAAGCATAACATATTAAACTGACACAATGCCAATCTTCTCAGATACTCCCCGCTTTGTGAAAATGCTGAAAGACATTTCCATCCCAATGAGCCAAAAACTGAGACTGGAGTGCTCATTCACTGGAGCCCAGAAAATGTTCGTCACCTGGTACAAAGACGGCAAACAGATCTACGCTTCTTACAGATACAACACTAAAATCACAGACAACTTGTGTATCTTGGAATGTTTACATGAGTGCACCAAAGATACCACAGGAAAGTACTCTTGTGAAGTCTCAAATGCTTATGGAAGAGATATCTGTCATGCTAAAGTGACCGTAGTCACAGGTTTGTAAGCCTTGGCAGTATTATTTTGCATGTATCATTGTTTTTACATACCTATTGTGGAGATAAGTGGTTAGCATGTTGTTGAAGCACATATCTGAGATACAGATCATCAGGACAAGGCTAAAGATTTCAATCCTCTTTTTCTCAGAACCTGCCCGCTTTGTAAAGAAGTTGACAGATTTCTCTATACCAATGAGCAAAAAATTAAGGCTCGAATGCTCATACACTGGAGCTCCAAAAATGTTTATTACTTGGTACAAGGATGGCAAGCAACTCTACGCATCTTATAGATACAATACCAAAGTCACATCCAACTCATGTGTATTGGAGTGTCTCCATGAATCCAATAAAGAAACCACCGGAAAATACTCTTGTGAGGTTTCAAATGCATATGGAACCGATATCTGCCACTGTCAAGTGACTGCAGTTACAGGTTTGTAAATTGCACAGGACTCTGGAAGATGCTTGCTTGTGTTTCGGGAAATGTCACCTTCCATGTCATGCTCTTGTAAAGTCTTAAATCTGTGTACCTTTACAAGTGAACAAGTTGATATTGCAGGGTTGGACAGCATGGTGCTTGAGATGATATTCCTTGCTGTTGTTCGATGGTGATTTGGCGTTATGCTATTGGCAGTTGTTGCATGAGTTTGGAAGACATCGCACTGTCCTCACCAACGTTTCAGTTCTACGGGGATAGCAGGCATGCATCTTAAGAGAATGATTTTTTTACTTGTTTTTTATGGACATGTTTGGATTGACTTGGCTCCATTTGTCTTCTTGTCTGCACGTTTTTGAAGAGATTGAGATGTTTGCCCTTCTACAACTGGATTTCCTACACGGAAAATGGAAATTGAATGGTTTGTTCTGGCATGTTGTTCAGGGTGTGTTTTTTGCTCATTTTACAAGACCGGCATCTTAAAATGCAAAGCGAGGCTGTGGTGGGAAAATTCTTAAGTCATATTGTATGGATGGAGGATGGTGAAAATAGAGTTACATGAAAAAATAAATATTCCTGTTTTAATATAATTCTGTAGATATTGAGGATGTGCGCAGGTACTCACGTACTCGGTTTATCATTTGAAATCACTATTAAAATATTCATTTTTCAAGTGACTCATCATTCATTATTCATCTTCGGTCCGTACTATCTGATTCCAGAATTTTCCCATCTCAGCGTCCCTTTGGATGTCAACAAGGCGGTCCTGTGACATGAGCATATGGCGTGTTCATCTGGTGGTTACCGTTTTGACGAAAGTGATTTAATGATTCTGCTGTCCCTCGTAGAACCTGCTCGCTTTGTGAAGAAGTTGAAGGACACAGTTTTCCCAATGAGCAACAGACTGAGGCTTGAGTGTACTTTCACTGGAGCTCCAAAGTTGTTTGTAACATGGTACAAAGAAGGAAAGCAACTGTATGCCTCATACAGATATAACACAAGAGTGACAGAGAATTCCTGCATCTTGGAATGTCTTCATGAGTGTAACAAAGACACTCCGGGAAAATACTCTTGTGAAGTATCGAACTCCTTTGGAACTGATATCTGTCACGCCAATGTGACAACAGTGACAGGTTTGTATCACTTTGGATTCCTTACAATTTCTATAGAGCTACATTTTTTTCCAACAATTTAATATTGTCACCGTGTTTAGCGTGGAGAGAATTATATTGAGGATGGCAACGTTTTATTTTTTCCTCGCAAAATTATTCAAATTGATTTGTTGTTCCTCTCAGAACCTGCCCGGTTTGAGCAGAGGCTTAAGGAAATGAAAATTGCGATGAGCAAGAAACTGAAGCTTGAGTGTACATTCACTGGTGCTCCAAAACTATTTGTCACATGGTACAAGGATGGCAAACAGATATATGCCTCTTATAGATACAACACAAGAGTTGTTGGAAACTCCTGCTCTATAGAATGTCTACATGAGTGCACTAAGGACACTGCAGGAAAATACTCTTGTGAAGTGTCAAACTCCTTTGGAACCGACATCTGTCATGCTCAAGTGACTGTAGTTTCTGGTTAGTACAACATTCTGGACTTCTGGATATTCTTATTCTTCTATTAATGGCTTTGAAATAATGCTAAATCTAATACTAATGCTTCTAGATGTATATAATGCTAAAGCCAATGCTAATGCTAATATTGAGCACCTTGTCGAAGAGCAATGATTAGTCTGTCCCAGCACCATGACAGTTAAGTGATTGGTTTAATGTTGTTCCTCTCAGGACCCGCTCGATTTGTGAAGAGGTTGTCCAACCAGGCCCTCCAGGAGGGCCAAAAATTGAGGCTTGAATGCTCATTCACTGGAATGGAAAAATTGTTTGTCACATGGTATAAGGACGGCAAACAGATCTACGCCTCTTACAGATACAACACAAAAGTTAGTGGAAATACTTGTATCTTGGAATCTCTTCATGAAAGTGATGCAGACACTGCTGGAAGATACTCTTGTGAAGTTACAAACGATGATGGAAGTGATATCTGCCATGCACAGGTCACTGTAGCGGCAGGTCAGTAAAATGCAGTAAAACCTTTCAAAGGACTGCATGCACCTATTTCGGACCATTCCTGCTTTTCTTGACTTGCTCATTGACCAAATGCCTACGAAGTTTCATGAGAAAATGACTAGCATTCAAGACAGGACACCACTCCTCTTTACTAAGCACTCAAACCAGTAAAGGAGAACTGATAGAATTTGATGTCTGTACTGAAGGACTGCTTCCAATGGATATATCCAGGCTTAAACGTAACAACCCAAAGTAATTAGTCATTAACTGCTGAATGTAATTAGACATGCTGTGTATACTTGCTTTGCACCAAATATACTTGCCTTGCACAAGATAGAGTTGAAACTGCTTCTTGTGCTTTTGCACTTCGTCGTTTGCTCTGTTTACAAAGGAACTCTTCTGAATCTAACTGGTACATTTAAAGAGTATGCTCATCTTTGATAGAATGCTTTTCTCACAATTGTTACATTGAGTACGAGTGTGGAGCCAGTGTGCCACTAAAAAAATGACCAGTAAAGGTTTCTAGTGAAAGGATGGCAATAATATCCATACAGGGGGAAGCTATAACCTATATCTTGTTTGGACAGTAGCCAGTGTCAGACTGTTTTGAAGGCAGATAGGGTAGACTCAGGGCTGTGCTCCTGCCATGTTAATAATAAGATCAGAATAGACTTGTGTTCCTCTCGGTTCTTTCTGAAACATTTTACATTTTCCAGTCATTGTATGAATGTATAAATGATTGTGTGTGTGTGTGTGGAAACTAATCTTAACATATGTTTTGTTTCAGATCGGAAGATTCCACCAACCTTCACTAAAAAGCCCTCTGAACACATAGAGGACACTGCGGGTAAACTGGTTAAGCTTGAGGCACGTGTATCTGGATCACAGCCACTGGCTGTCACCTGGTACAAAGGTGACCAGGAAATCTTCAGCTCTAACAACTGTGAAGTCACCTTCAAGAGCAACATGGCTGTGCTGTGTATTAAGGCATCCAAAACTTCAGACAGTGGCGCATACACTTGCAGAGCCACTAACGAAGCTGGTACCGCCTCCTGCCAGGCTGTGATCAACATTACAGGTATTGAATTTACTCGTACTCAGGTTTTTCCAACAGTCTTTTAGTTTTTTATCCCTTCGTGCAGCTGGTGGCCTAGTGGCAAGGGAATTTCCCCTGCGATCAGAAGGTTGTGGGTTTATATCCCAGGACTGCTAGTGGCACCACTGAGGTACCCTTGAGCAAGGTACCGTCCCCACACACGGCTCACCGGGCGCTGCGCCAGTGGCTTCCCACTGCTTCACTTGGTGAATGAGTTAAATACAGAGAAAGAATTTCACGCTGTTCACACTGGGTGCTGTGGTGTGCTGTGGTTACACATTACTTTAAGGGGCCACTTTACTGTAAGATGTTCAGTTGTCAGGGATGTTCTGTTTTGTTCCTGTTGTTTCTGCTTTATAAAATGTGTGCTGTGATCAGTTTGCATCAGTTTGAAAGCACACTGTATTATCTTCACACAAAATCACTCTTTGTCCCATTTCTGAGCAATAAACAATGTAGTGGTGGAGTAAAAATAGGATGCCTTTGCAACATAGAGAGATCTAAAAAAGGCAAAACATGTTAATGCTTTGCTTAAGATGCTTGTCATTAAGTTCAGATTAGTACTTAAGTACTTTGTTACTGTAGGTCTTCAGGGACAGCATTGATAACTCCTTTTTAGTCTGACAGCCTTTTTTTTTTTTTTTTTTTGACATGTAGAACAACAAGAGCCACCGATCTTTGATACCACCCTTGAGCCTTTGACAGTGAACGATGGCGAGAGACTTAACCTTAGCTGCAAGATCCGAGGCGCTTCTCCACTTAAGGTTCAGTGGATGAAGGACAGAAGGGATGTGATGCCTTCTGCCAACACCAAGATCACATTTATAGATGGGACCGCTACACTGAATATCGACAAGGCATCTTTAACCGATGCAGGAGATTACCTGTGCAAGGCAACCAACAATGCTGGTAGCAATTTCTCCAAGACCAGGGTCACTGTCAAAGGTATGATGCCACTCTTGGAATGTGAATAATGAATGTGCTCATTGCTTATATTCCTTTGTTTCATGGTTCTAAGTCTTTTAAATCTTGCAAGATGCTGCTGAAATGTATAATTTAATATTTTTAATGTCCATTCATGACCTAAAAATATCACTTGTGTCATACAAGAACTTACCTGCAATGCTCTTATAATCTTATAATTTATGATGACATATTTCTTTCATTCCCAAACTGTTACATACAATAGCCGTTAGAGTTATTATGCCTCTTGTTACTGCATGTACACTCCAGTGGTTTTTATCAAAGACAGATTGACCGCTTGTTTGCCTTCTGGTTTTATGATGTTCTCTTTCTGGTTTGTGATGTTCTTTTGAAGAAGAAACCTTCACAGTTCAGGTTTTGGAACATATTTCTGTAAGACAGTTTGAGATTACTCCCTATATTCATTATGGAGTTACATCTCTTTCTAGTTGAGTTTGAGGAATTGTAAAGTATTTCATGATGGTTCTTTGGAACTGCGATTCAAATCAATAATTTCTTTAAGTTGTAAGTCTCTTCATCCATTCATTCTCTTTGCTCTTTAACTGCTGGTTTCATTTAGCAAAAGCAGGAGCAGCTCCTGCGCCAGCTCAGGCCACCCCTGCAGTGCCTGTGCCAGTTAAGAAATTGGACAACTTGTTCTTCATTGATGAACCAAAGAGTGCTCGCGTCACTGAGAGTAAGTGATTGTTCACTAGAGGCTGTGACATTTGTGAAGGTGCGATGTTATGAAGTTGATATTTAATTTTGAGCAAAATTATGGAGTCCTCTAATATTCTTGCAGAGAGCACCGCTACCTTCATTGCCAAGGTTGGTGGTGATCCCATTCCTAACGTCAAATGGATGAAGGGCAAGTGGAGGCAGGTGACCCATGGTGGTCGTGTCAGTATTGAGCAGAAGGGCCAAGAGGCCAAGCTGGAGATCAGAGAAGTGACTAAATCTGACTCTGGCCAGTATAGATGTATAGCATCTAATAGACATGGAGAAATTGAGTGCAGCACTGACCTTAATGTTGCCGAGAAGCAAGATACTGCACCTGAAATGGTGAAACTGAAGAAGTGAGTTTAATATTTGATACTTGGTTCATTTCATAAATGAATAATGAAGTACATCTTTTTAGTTGAAAAAAGGAAACACCTTAATGACATTTGGCTGTCTTTTGTCATGTTCAGGACACCTTCAAAGCAAAAAAGTCCAAAGGAAGACAAAGACATTGACATAGTTGAATTGTTAAGAAACGTAGATCCAAAAGAGTACGAGAAGTACGCTCGTATGTACGGCATCACAGACTACCGCGGCCTTCTTCAAGCCATTGAGCAGCTGAAGAAGGAGAAGGGTGAAGAAAGTGGAAGACCGGTAGATTTGACTCTCTTTTTTGATATTTTGTTTTCTGACACCATAATTGGGTATGAATCGTCATTATGTAGTATATGTAATACTTAATGCTCTTTTTTGAATCAGGAACGAGAGTCTGACGAAGATTTGGCTAGGCTCGTGTCTGATTTGCAGAGGAGAATGGAGCACACTGAAGTATGATTCTTTTTTTAAAAGCAGCAGCAACAGCATCTAGAAAAACAACCTCTTGTAGTAAATTCAGGTCATGCTTTGATGAGCTGTTTACTGATGGAACCTGTGCACTTATTTTCTTTTTTCAGCCCGTTACCCTGCTTAATGACATCAAAGACCAAACAACTCAAGTTAATAAAGAGGCAGTGTTTGAGTGTGAAATTAAGATCAACTACCCAGAAATCACTCTATCTTGGTACAAAGACACACAGAAGCTCGAAACCAGTAATAAATATGAAGTTAAAATAACGGGTGACCGCCACTTGTTGAAGATCAAGAACTGTCAGAAGAGCGACCAGGGAAATTACCGTGTCGTTTGTGGCCCACACATCTCCAGTGCCACACTGTCAGTGTTGGGTAAGTCCTCTCTCCAGTACTTGTTTTGCATTCTGTTTACAGTTTTTGAAGTGTACTGAGGCAAACTGACCACCTCTTCTGCAGAGAGTGATGAGTATAAGCAGAAGGCTTTACCTGGTAAGGAGGCAAAGCTGCCGATGGTGCAGTGCTCTCTAATACACAAATGCATGTGTTTTTCACATCCCTTGTATCACTTTTGAGGATCAGTTTCATTAGCAGAAACAGCAATCCCAGTAAATGAAATCCAAGTCGCCTTTGGCTTACTGACTAGGGGTTCGGACCTGGACTCTGTAACGCTGCTTTGTGACAACATGATTGTAAAAAGCGCTATATAAATACAATTGAACTGAACTGAATTGAATTAAAACATGTCTTTATAGACGCACACGTTTCACGTGGCTATCACTAACCTCTTCGCTCTGATCTTGTCTTTTCACTAATAAACCCTTTCCTTCCTTGCATTTTTTTAATGCTCTTGAACTGCTTGCCCCTAGTGGCCCTACTCTTGGTAGGGAAACAATTCTTGAATAGTTTATCTTCACTCAGTTTAATCTTGGAATGTGGTAATGGATGAAATTTATGTATTTTAAGACAAAAGCTGATTGTTTAAATCATGTCTTATTTGTAGCCGATCAAATTCAATTCACCAAACGCATCCAAAACATTATGGTGAAGGAACGTCAGACTGCTACGTTTGAGTGTGAGCTGTCCTTTGACAATGCCGTGGTCACATGGTATAAGGACTCTTGGGAGCTTAAAGAGAGTCCAAAATATTCCTTCAGATGTGAGGGACGACGTCACTTTATGGTCATCCGTAATGTAACGTCTGAGGACGAAGGTTTGTAGACTACAACATCTTGGAGGTGCTTCTATTTCAGTTTGCATTTTGAATGAAAGACCTTTAGTCACCTTCACTAATAATCTTTTAGGCGTGTACTCAGTGATTGCGCGTTTGGAGCCTATGGGTGAAGCTACAAGTACAGCTGAGCTTTATCTGTCAGGAAAAGGTACCATTTATTAAATAGTAGAATGGCACTGAAATTGGTTACATTTATCTGGTATGTTTACTGTATCCCAGTAGTGACATTTTACCTCCTTTCACAGAATTTGATCTAGGAACAATGTCCTATGGTGAGTACTTTGTAACTGAGATCCCCAAAACCTATTAGACCAGTTTGAGTTTCCCATATGAGTAAAAATAATTAAATAACAACTCATAGCAAAAGAACTAATTAACAAAATAACATGTACTCTCTATATGTGTAGATGTCCCTGATACAACAATACAAGTACCTGAGTTGTCATCAGTTATTAGTCTAAAAGGTAAGACTAGAAAAAAATGTCATTAAGAAATATTAAATAATAGTTTACTAAACCATGCAGTTGAAATAATAATAACTTTTTCAAACCTTTCATATTCAAAAGAAGAACCATCTGAATATTATTATGAAGGAAAGAGTGAAGTGTCAGGTACTGTCTCTACTGTTACTTTGCCTGTAACCAACTTCACAGTTTTCTACCATTTCTAAGCTTTTCATCTCATATCCATCAACAAATCATGCTTTGTGTCGTATTAACCCCCCATTGGCTTATAACCATGATGACAACACGCATCCATTTTATTTCCATTCATTAGTGCCTAATTTGTTCTAATGTATGTCACCTATAACCACATTTAAAAATCACACTGAGGACATTTTTCTTCTAATTAATTAACCAAAATTAGGGTTGACTTGAAATAAAAACTTACAATTATTCACTTCTGATTATAAGAATAAGAATCTTTATAAAATTATTATACCAAACAGCACATATGCATTGTGCACAAATTTGGTAATGTAATGAAGTGTGCTTCATGTTATTTTTCTTTATTAATGTTGATTTATTTTTTTGTGTTTTTCTTCCATTCTTGCCTAATCATTTTGGTGCAAATTTGGTACACCAGAGTATGAGAGTTGGATAATCCAGGAGAAAAAAATCATTCATGAATTCTCAGCAGCAGAAGGTATACTGTGGTCAAAAGCTCATTAATAACTGAGAGCTCAGTGTTAGCTCGCTTTGTGTGAATGCTGTCTTTCATCTTCTCCAAACGTTTTACTCTTGTCTTTCCTCACCACCCATTTTTGGTAGTGCTTGAATGTTTGTTTTCCTCCACTGACCAATAATCCACAAGTTCACCCCATTTCTCCCCCATATTTAATCCATAGGTGTTGTGCTGTATTCTGAGTCCAACATGATCTGGGAAAAGTTTGTTCTTACTTTGCATGTCTAAGTGTGTGTTTGTTTTCCATCAGAATTGAAGAAGCCCATTGAAGAAATTGTTCCCAAAGTTGTGGCAGAAAAGACAGAAGAAAAGCCTATAAGAGGTATTAAGAGAACACCTTGCTTGTGCCTGGCTGAGCTTATGGCTGTCAAACTGCTATTAACCTTTACAAATGCCAAGACTTAAAGCCATCTGCCAAGCCTCTTAAACTGTCTCTTAAACTATTGTGGTGTTTTTGAATGTGTGTGTGTGTGTGTGTGTGTGTGTGTGTGTGTGTGTGTGTGTGTGTGTGTGTGTGTGTGTGTGTGT
>JBBIGA010000002.1:599894-665626 GCA_037576975.1 Alestes dentex | reverse complement strand
AGAAGAGACCCCCCCCCCCCCGCCCCAAAAAACCCAAAAAACTATATATATATATATATATATATATATATACATATATATGTGTGTGTGTGTGTGTGTGTGTGTGTGTGTGTATACCTGGAGTGCTGCAGTGTTCTTCTTAGTGTTTAAACAAATATATCTAATATATCAAAGATGAGTTTTGTGAGGTTAATATTCTTTACGCTATGTGAAAGTATTTACATAACAGAACAGACTTCCTGTTTTAAACAATTTACATATAAACATCTTCAGATAAATAAAACCTTAAAATTAGATCTTGTCCAATAAGTATTTGGATTGGAAGTCATTAGAATTCAGCTTAATTTAATTATTTCATGAATTTTCACAAGGATATTTTGTTCTCATAAGGACCAACAGCAGAATTTCTGAGGGCTTACGGCTGAAGTTTTGAGATAACACTCGCCATTTAAGCGCTCCTCAGGATATTTTTAACTACATCAGGAGTGTTTGTTGAAGTGATGGCCTTTAATGTTCTGCTGTTAGAAAACTGTGTTAGATATATAGTTACACTGTAATTATATTCTACTATTAATAGTAATTCTTACTATTATTATTAGTTGTTTATTTTTATTCTTATTATCGTAAATATTCCTCACCTGTTTCTGACATAGTTTAACAGCTATGGTGTTTAAGTTGAAGTTTCTGATATTGAACAGGTGGTGACCAGAGCAGAGGGCAGACTGCAGAGTTTGACTCTGAGAGACGTCAAGATGTCAGAGGCTGGGGTTGTGAAACTTACTGCAAAAGACTTCCAGACTCAGGCAAAACTCATTGTCAATGGTTAGCACTTTGAAAATATATTAGTCATTTAAATATTTATAATGGCTATGCAGATAAATGCACAGTGTGAAACCTACTACAATTTATTCGTTTATTCAGAGCCACCGGTTGAATTTACTAAGCCCTTGGAGGACCAGACCGTTGAAGAGGAGGCCACAGCTGTACTGGAGTGTGAACTTTCCAGAGAAAAAGCTGATGTCAAGTGGTTCAGAGACGGACAGGAAATCCGTAAAACAAAGAAGTATGAAATGGTGGCTGAGGGCTGCAAGAGGAAACTGATCATCAAAGATTGTACTCTTGATGATTCCAAAACATACACTTGTGATGCCAAAGAGTTCAAGACCTCTGCTTTCCTGAACGTTGAGCGTAAGCAAAAACATTTAAATTTGAATGAGATGCATAAACAGTCATGTTCATTGTTTCCCTTTATTTGGATGACAGATTATTAATGTTTTTTTTTTCTTTAATCAGCTCCACATGTTGAGTTCACTAAGCCTCTTCATGATGTTGAGGTCAAAGAGAAAGAGCCTGCTAAGTTTGAATGTGAAGTTTCCCGTGAAAGTGCCAAGGTACTTGATTCACAAATCTAAGAATGAACTGAATGGGAATGGGAACTCCAAACTTCATTCATGAGCATAAATGGAAATGGAAGTGACTCAAGTCTGTTTGTTTCAATAGGTCCGATGGTACAAGGATGGTGTCGAGATTAGAAAGGGCAAAAAATACGAGATTATTGCCAAGGGAGTGCAGCGTACTCTCATCATAAGCAAAGCTGTCTTTGATGACGAAGCTGAGTATGAATGTGATGCAAGGACCTCCAAATCCTCTGGAATGCTGACTGTTGTTGGTGAGTTTTGATTAATTGAACATATCAACCAAGATGATTACCGTTCATTAATACTGACCAGAGCTTATCACTTTCCTTACAGAGGAGGAGGCGAGATTCACAAAGAACCTGGCTAATGTTGAAGGCACCGAAACTGACAGTATTAAACTGATCTGCGAGGTCTCCAAGGCCAGTGCAGATGTCACATGGTATAAAGGAGACCAGGAACTGCCCGAAGGTGGAAGATATGAACATATTGCCGATGGCAGAAAGAGAGTCCTCCTCATCCAAGACCTTCGGATGGATGATGTTGGAGAGTACAACTGCAGACTGGCCAATTCAAAGACATCAGCAACGCTAAAGATCAATGGTAAGCTGCCTGGTCTCTGTACTACTACTGCTCCATCCTGTGATTCTTGATTACTGATTTACTGAATTCTGATTTACCCTTAAAAAAAAAAGTTTGGATTTATTAAGTTATGCAAATGGTTTCTTTATGTGTCACTAGAATTGGCAGCTGAGTTCATCGCCAGACCCCAGGGCCGGGAGGCGGTTGAGGGTGAAAAGGCTGAATTTGTGTGCTCAGTGTCCAAAGAAACATATGAAGTTAAATGGTTCAGGGGTGACACAGAGCTTCAAACCGGGGACAAATACGAGATCGTTAGTGATGGCAAAAGGAGAGCCCTTATTGTCAAGAACTGTGAGCTGAAGGATGAGGGTGCCTTTATTGCCTGCATTGGCTCAGTTAAGGCCTCTGCAGCCTTAACTGTGATTGGTAAGTGTTGCTAAATATTTCACTGTCTTTCCAATGTTTACTGAATGTGACACTAAAAAGTAATATTTTTCTTCCATCTCTACAGAAAAACTGAGAATAATCACACCTATCAAGGATACTCAGATGAAGGAAGGACAAGAAATTGTTCTTAACTGTGAGGTTAATTCAGAAGGCGCTAAGGCCAAGTGGCTGAGGAATGATGAAACGATGTTTGAGAGCAGCAAGTTTATTATGGTCCAGAGAGACACAGTTTTCTCTCTTAGGATCAAAGCTTCTGAGAAGTCAGATGAGGGCACTTACACTATCATGCTGACCAACCAGCGTGGTGAACAAGCTAAAAGCTCTGCAACAGTCAGCGTACTAGGTAAGGCCCTATTTGCGCAGGTTTTGCAACATTTTTAAATGCACCTCTTAGAAGTGTTGGCTCATTATTCTGACATTTGGCTTCCCCACAGAGGAGGAGCTCAAGATCATAGAGCCTCTGGAGGACTGTGAAACAGAGGAGAAGAAGACAATTAGCTTCACTTGCAAAGTGAACAGACCAAATGTGACCGTTCAGTGGTTGAAGGCAGGTCAGGAGATCACCTTCAGCAAACGTGTTGTGTACCGTGTGGACAAGAACAAACACACTTTGACCATCAAGGACTGCACCATGGATGATGAGGGTGAATACACTGCTGCTGCTGGTGCTAGCAAGTCTTCAGCTGAGCTAATAATCAGCGAGGCTCCCACAGACTTCACCACACAACTTAGAGACCAGACTGTCACTGAATTTGAGGATGCAGAATTCACATGCCACGTGTCTAAGGAGAGGGCCTCTGTTAAATGGTACAGAAATGGCCGTGAAATTAGAGAAGGACCCAGGTATGCTTGTTTTGATGGGCTAGCCACATTGCATATGTCTTCCATCATTTTCTTTTGATCTTTCCATCTATTCTGTCAGTTAATTTGCGGCATCAGCTCAGATCATGGGATCAGATGATTGAACAGCTATAATCAATAGGTTGGTGATCTTTAAACTCCACGATTTTCTTAATTTATTCCACTAGGTATCACATGGAAAAAGACGGAAAGATATGCACACTTTATATTAAGGAATGCCGGCCTGATGATGAATGCGAATATGCTTGTGGAGTGGAGGACAGAAGATCCAGGGCTCGTCTCTTTGTTGAAGGTCATTTTGCCACTATGATTGACTACATATGTTTGTCCCACCAGTTTTAAGGTGCAATTCCACTATAAGTTTTCTTTTCTATTTTCAGAGACCCCTGTGGAGATTGTCAGACCCCCCACAGATGTATTTGAGCCCCCTGGCTCAGATATTGTGTTTGAGGTTGAACTTAACAAAGACAGAGTTGAAGTTAAATGGATGAGAAACAATATGATTATTATCCAGGGTGACAAATACCAGATGATCAGTGAAGACAAGATTCACCGTCTCCAAGTTTGTGAGATCAGGCCTCGTGATCAGGGCGAGTACAGAGTTGTTGCCAAGGATAAGGATGCCCGTGCCAAGCTTGAGCTTGCAGGTATACGTTTTTCCATATAAATGTAATTTACTTATATACTAATGTCATGGTTAAGTTCTTTCCCCTTTATGATAAAGCTTTACAGTTCTAAACGTACCTCACATTACAGTTTTCCTTGATTTCCATTTGTCTTACAGCGGTTCCAAAGATCAAGACCACAGACCAAAACCTTGTGACAGATGCAGGAAAGCCGTTTGTGATGACCATTCCTTATGATGCTTACCCTCGTGCAGAGGCTGAATGGTTCTTCAATGACATCAGTCTCCCAGTGCAAAACATCGACACATCCACTGACACTACCCAGTTCAGGCTAAAAGACCCTAAGAAGTCTGACCAAGGCCGTTACAAGATTGTCATCAAGAATAAGCATGGGCAGGGAGAGGCCTTCATCAATCTGGATGTTATTGGTAACCTAGCAATCTACAAAACTTTAATGATTTAATGATTAATGTCAGAAATATAATGTATTTTGAAAATAGCTAGACAAGAGCTAGGATTTCTCTTCTAAACTGAATGGCTTGCTTCGTACACATTATACACTGTGCCTTGTGTCAATTAGTGTATACAGCTCATATTTACTGCATTTTTAACACATAGTACCCCCATCTTTCTCAAGTCTTCTTAATGGCTGACTTTGATTTCTAGATGTTCCTGGACCTGTAAAGAACCTAAGAGTTGTCGACACTGCTGAAGGCGAGGTCAGCCTTGCCTGGGATGAGCCTGAGAGCGATGGCGGCAGCAAGATCTTGGCCTATGTAGTCGAAAGACGTGATGTCAAGCGCAAATCCTGGACGGTGGCCACCGATCGTGCCGATATCCCAGAGTACTGTGTTGGTGGATTACAGAAGGAAAACCTGTACTTCTTCCGTGTGTGTGCTCGCAACAGAGTTGGCAATGGAGAGCCTGTCTCAACTGATGAAGCTGTCCAAGCCAAGAATAAATTTGGTAAACACTGCTTTGATTTGTATGAATTATCAGGACTCAAGTTGAAGGGATTGCGAAAGGATGCATCCCCCTGTTAAAAAAACAAAAAACAAAAAAACAAATACCTTCTACTTAGTCCATTGGAACCCCTGCCTCTATGTCCATCCCCTTTTGAACTGAAATCAATTAAAATGTCTGTTTTTGGTCACATTGAAATTTTCTGCATGTTCATGTAACTTTACATTTGTTGAAAATACACTCAGTATTCTTTGTTAACGAACAGACTTTGAGTACCTGAGTACCTGAGTACCTGAGACAACAGTTTGATATTTATCAAGCTATTACATGGGATGAAACAGTTAACTTGTGCATTTAAAGGACAGTTTTTAAATATCATTTCTTCTTTTCATTGCAGATGTTCCTGATGCACCTCAGAATGTCAAGGTCGGTACTGTCAACAGGTTTGGTGCCACTTTGACCTGGGAACCGCCTGTGTCTGATGGAGGATCTGAGATCACATCCTATATAATTGAGCTCCGTGACAGGACCTCTGTGAAGTGGGAGGCTGCGATGGTTGTCCGGGCTGAAGATCGCACAGCCACGCTCAATGATGTTGTTGAGAATAAAGAGTACATCTTCAGGGTTAGAGCTGAGAACAAAGCTGGAATTGGTATGCCAAGTGCTGCCACTGATCCTGTGAAGATCATGGATCCTATTGGTTAGTCACCATGATTATCATTTCCTGAAATTACTGTTTTAGCCATAGACTACTCCTTACTTCAGCTGTTTCACATGAAACTGTTTTGTAAAGCTTTTACTTATTTCACTTACAGACAGACCAAGTCCACCGCTGAACTTCAACTACACAAATGCAAACAGAGATTCTGTTCAGCTGACTTGGGAGACCCCACTAAGCAATGGAGGCAGCATGATCACAGGCTATATTATTGAGAAATGTGAAGATGGATTATACAATTGGCTAAGATGCAATGCTAGGCTCTGCCCAGACCTTTATTACCGGGTATGTAGGACTCTGCACGTTCTGATATTCTCAGCTCATGGTAAATGAAGAATTAACTATCATGTTTTGTCCCTCCTCTAGGTGTCTGGCTTGAAGTTTGGTCAGAAGTATCACTACAGAGTATCTGCAGAAAATGCAGCCGGAGTTTCTGATCCATCTGAACAGATTGGACCACTCTTAGCTGATGACCCACATGGTAATCAGTCATAAAATATATATATATATATTCTGAAAAATCTAGTTATTTACATGCACATTAGTCAGGACTTTTTCCATACCTATTTACTAAAATCATTTAATTTGACTTTTTTTTAGTTGGTCCCACAATGGATCTGAGCGGATTCAAAAATGGCCTGGAAGTGATTGTCCCCAATGCTCTGACTATCCGTGTACCCATTACTGGATACCCTACACCCAAAGCCAGGTGGATGTTTGGTGATAAGGAGCTGTCTGCAGGAGATCGTGTATCTATGGTCACAAAGCCCACATACACTGAATTAGTCGTCGTCCCAAGCGTCCGTCCAGACAAGGGCACATACACCTTGCACCTGGAGAACGATGTGACTTCAGCCTCTGGAGAGATTGATGTAAATGTTATTGGTATGTGATCTTTTCATTGCGTATATTTGAAACAAGCTACATTTATTTGACTGTTTTGGACACCTTACACCCTGCATGATGAGTGATTTCTCTTCTCTTAATTAATTTAGCATCTCCCAGTGCACCCAAAGACTTCAAGGTAGCAGAGGTGACTAGGCACCATGTTCACCTCATGTGGGAGGCACCGGAACATGATGGCGGCAGCCCTGTAATTGGTTACAACATTGAGAAGAGAGAGGCGTCTCGCAAGACCTGGGTCAAGGTTAGCATATTAGAATTGTTTTTTAAAACATAAACATCTACATTCTACACTGATTCAAGAGGAATATCGTAAATACTGAGGGAACAAGATTGCTGTCTTTTTTAGGTGATGTCAGGCGTGCAGGACCTCGAGTACACAGTCACAGACGTAATCGAAGGCAAAGAGTACTTGTTTAGTGTGACAGCCTCTAACAAATGTGGTCCAGGAGAACCAGCATATATTGAAGATCCAGTGAATGTGTCCTCTCCAGCCAGTAAGTTATCATGCTATGAGAGGTAACTGCGTTAATACTTAATGAATTAACAAATACAGTTGTTGAGAGTGTGGTGTTTATTCTGAATTACAGCTGTGCCAGACCCACCAGAAAATCTGAAATGGAGAGACAAATCTGCAAAGGGTATCTTCTTGCTCTGGGAACCCCCCAAATATGATGGTGGGGCCCCTATAAAGGGCTACGTTGTGGACAAGTGCCAGCGTGGTACTGACAAATGGGAAGCCTGTGGAGAGCCAATGCCTGAGCTGAAGTAAGTCAATCATTTAAAAATATGATGGCATTACTAATGAGTACATAGCTTTTATTTCACTTTTTTAATGTAAGAATGTGTAGTGTAGTGTGTGTGTATATATATGTGTGTGTATATATATATGTATATGTATGTATGTATACATATATATATATATATATATATATATATATATATATATATAGTAAAAGTCCTAAACCAAGTGCAAACATTTGTTCATAGTTCATGTCTTTTTTGCATATCAATTAAGGTCATTTTATTTTAGAAATATTTTTGAATATGTATGTATCTCAAATCTGGACCGAATATATGTATCTCAAATTCTCTCTTAAGGTTCCAGGTGACAGGCCTTATTGAGGGACAGTGGTATGCCTATCGTGTGAGGGCAGTGAACAAACTTGGAGCTAGCAGACCCTGTAAGGCCACTGATGAAATTCTTGCTGTTGATCCTAAAGGTAAGCTTTTCATGCATTCCTCTCCAAACCCATGAGTTTACAGTTCATTTTGTTTAATTCTCATAACTTACAAAATTGTATTATCTTATTACCACAGAGGCTCCAGTGATTGAGCTGGATGCAAAACTGCTTGCTGGCCTGACTGCCAAGGCTGGCACTAAGATTGACCTTCCAGCAGATGTGCTTGGAAAACCAGACCCCAGAGTAAAATGGACCAAGGCTGACCTTGTCCTTAAGCCAGATGAGAGAGTCATTATTGAAACAAAGCCTGGACACTCTACGCTTTCTATTGCTAAGACAACCAGGTCCGACACAGCCACCTACATCATTGAAGCAGTTAATACCTGCGGTCGTGCAACTGCAACTGTTGATGTCAACATTCTTGGTAGAGTACTGCTATAAATAACATTTTATTGAAGATGACTAGTACAGTTTCTGTTTTTCTTTGGAAACATTAACTCATTTTTGTTTTGTAAAACAGACAAACCTGGTCCCCCAGCTGCTTTTGACATTACTGAGATTACAAATGAGTCTTGCTGCCTGGCTTGGAATGCCCCCAGAGATGATGGTGGTTCTCCTGTGACCAACTACATTGTGGAAATGAGACTTATGGACAAAGAAGAGTGGCAGAAACTGTCTGCAACAGTCAAGCAAACCACTTTTAAAGCCCGCAAACTGGTGTCTATGAAAGAGTATGTCTTTAGAGTTTCCGCTGAGAACCAGTATGGCATCGGTACTCCTGCAGAGCATGTTCCGATTGTTGCCAAATATGCCTTTGGTAGGTATTCACTCCATTGTTGCCTTCTTGATTTCAAAGCAAAGCAAGGTATGAGCAACTACAGAGATTTTTTTCTTTTCTGTTTTTCAGAACCTCCTGGTTCTCCAACTAGGGTACAACCCTCTGATATTGCAAAGGATGCGGTCACTCTGACCTGGTATGAGCCTGATGAGGATGGTGGAAGTCCTATCACTGGCTACTGGGTTGAGAGATTTGATCCAGAAAGTGACAAATGGATTAAATGCAACAAGCTTCCAGTCAGGGACACAACACTAAGGTTGGCTCTCTTTGACACATTCTGAGAACATAATGAAATGTGTGGAAAGCATTTTAAACACTAAATCACCATTCCTTATATTTCATTCAGAGTGAAGGGGTTGCCAACAAAAAAGAAGTGCCGATTTCGTGTTCTGGCTGAGAATCTTGCAGGACCTGGAAGGCCAAGTGCTGAGACAGATCCTGTCTTGATTAAAGATCCAATTGGTAGGTTCTGTTTACCAGTGATGCACTGACATAAATAATGCACTGAAATAGGGCTGCAACTATCAAATGTTTTCATTTTTTTAATGTTCTATAAACTGTTGTCTCAAATATTTAAATATTCTATAATACGGAAAGACATTTTAGACTTTAATGACCCAATGGAAGGAAATCAAATCGTGTTCTATTAATTATAAATGTGAAACACTGATAAACAATTATTTACATTTAAATAATACAACAGTGGGAGATTATGACAACACTCAACAGGTTGTTGAAAAAATAAACAAACAAACAAAAAAACACTTACCAAACACCGCGCTAAATTCTCCTGTCTAAGCGACTGGAGCAGTATGAATAACTTTATTATGGCTTCCGACAAGCTTCCAAGCCAACACGCTCTAATGATCTTGGTAAAATAATAGGCTAACCAGTAATAGAGAAAACTTATTTAAAATTCAACTAGAGTTAAGATCAGTTTTCTCAAATTATACCCAGCTCCATTTCTTACTATCTCTAATGAGTGACAAGCTAGCATTTATCCTAATAAACAAGTGTCAGTTTCTCCACAGAAGTTGTTTCAAAAAAGTAATAGAAGCATTGCTTATGGAAATTAGTTTCAGTCGTTTAATATTTATTGAATATTACAGAAGGAAGCAGAACACTAAAGTCATTTGGTATTATACAAACTTCTCTCATAGATCCCCCATGGGCTCCTGGAAAACCATTCATCAAAGATATTGCAAAGACCACTGCATTTCTGCAGTGGACCAGACCAGAACATGATGGTGGAGCTAAAATTGAGTCCTACATCATTGAGCTCCTCAAGAGTGGAACAGAGGAATGGGTCCGTGTAGCTGAAGATGTCCCAATGACGGAGCACTTACTGAAGGGTCTGATGGAGAAGCAGGAATACTCCTTCCGTGTCAAGGCTCTGAATGTCGCTGGGGAAAGTGAACCCAGTGATCCAAGTGACCCTGTCGTGTGCAAGGAAAGACTATGTGAGTTCAAAGATCTTCCTCATCTTACCTAGTTGCATCTCTTTCCGTATCAACTAACAATAATAGGTTAACTGTTAAATATATCCATTCAAACAGATGCTCCATCTCCACCACGCTGGCTTGAGGTTGTAAACATTTCAAAGATTGACTGTGAACTGAAATGGACTGAACCAGACAATGATGGTGGCTCTCCAATTACCAACTATGTTGTGGAAAAGAGAGATGTCAGACGCTGGTCATGGCAGACGGTGGACACCACAGTGAAAGAGCCAAAATATACTGTAACTCCACTTAATGAAGGAAGTCTCTATGTGTTCCGTGTAGCGGCCCAGAATGCAGTGGGTATGAGCGATTTCTGTGAGTTGGAGGACTCTGTTCTGGCAAAGGACACTTACAGTAAGTCATAACGGGGGTGTTATGTTTTCTTTCTTATTTTAATTCTGTGGGCGTAAGAAAGTGTTTAAATAACAAATTACTCTTTTCGTAGCAACTCCTGGACCACCTTATGCTTTGACTGTTGTTGAAGTGTCCAAGAGACATGTTGACCTGAAATGGGAGCCTCCTAAAAGTGATGGTGGAAGACCAATTACAAAGTACATTATGGCTTTTAATTCTAGTTTGTGAAACACAATATACTTACATTGTATAGTATTTTGAACAGGCTTAACTAGTGACCTCTCTTGCAGATACGTTATTGAAAAGAAAGAGAAAGTGGGTACCCGCTGGTTAAAGTCTGGAAAGACATCAGGCCCTGAATGCAATTACAAGGTTACTGATGTTGACGAAGGTTCTGAGGTGCAGTTTCAAGTCCGTGCTGAAAATGAGGCTGGAGTTGGAGACCCAAGTGAACCCACAGAAATCATCACTATTGAGGATCCTATTAGTATGTTTCCATTTTTTTTGCATCATGGCATGTCACATATTTTATAAGGAAATTGTCTGACACATGATGACTACTTGACTACTTACCTAACTATTGACTTGTTTTCAGGTGCACCTTCTCCTCCACTTGAGGTTAAGATTATTGATGCCTCCAGAGAACACATCAACATCACATGGAAAGCACCTGAAAAGAATGGGGGAAGTCCTGTTACTGGATACCATGTTGAACTGGCTGAGGCTGACACAGAGAAGTGGATGAGAATAAATGCTCGTCCTATCAAAGAACTCAAGTTTAAGGCAGAGGATGGCATCATTCCTGAGAAACAATACGTTCTTAGAGTCCGTGCCATCAATGCTGTTGGAGCCAGTGATCCTTCTGAAATCTCTGACAAAGTTTTTGCTAAAGATCCTGACTGTAAGCACATTTTTTTAGCTCATGAATGTTACATTGGTTGTGTCATAATAAAACATTCTTTTTTGTGAAACAGTTACCACATTTATATTACAACAATTTTCTTAATTTCAAAGGTGCACCAACCATCAGTGTTGAGACCCAAGATATTGTTATTGTTGAGGGTGAGAAGATGCATCTAAAGATCCCATACAGAGCTATTCCCAAACCCTCAATGACTTGGAAGAAGGGTGAAACAGAACTGAAAACCGGTGACAGACTCACTTTGGCATGTGAACTCAACAATGTCCAAATTGAACTTCTCAAATGCAAGCATGAAGACGCCGGTGTCTACACTGTCACTTTGGAGAACAGTCTGGGTTCAGTCACTGGAACAGTTAATGTTAAAGTGATTGGTAAGGCAACCTCGCTTCCTCCCCAAATCTTATTTAACATTTTTGTTAAGTGAAACCTTGTTCAGCAAAATCGCTTTCACCAATAGGTCTACCTGGACAATGTAAGAGCATCTCTCCAAGTGAAGTCACCAAGAACTCCTGTACCATCTCATGGGAACCACCAGAGAGTGATGGTGGTAGCCCAATTCTGCATTATATATTGGAGCGCAGAGAGGCTCAGAAGAAGACATTTTTACCTGTGATGTCTGGAGTCAATGTTCTGAGCTTTGTGGTCAAAGACCTGATGCCGAATGGTGAATATTACTTCAGAGTAAAGGCTGTTAATAGAATTGGTAGCGGCGAATATCTTGAACTTCGCAACCCTGTAATCTCAGAGGAACAGAAGCGTAAGTATAAGTTCTTTAAGTTATTATAAGTGCAACCTTACACATGTCATGTTGTTCTATTATTTATTTTTTTGCTCTTTTTAATATTGCAGAGCGACCTGACCCACCAGTTGATGTGGAGGGACATAACCCTACCTCTCAGTCGATTACTGTTACATGGAAGGCACCACCTTCTGATGGTGGTTGCCCAATTACTGGCTATATTATCGAGAAGATTGAGAAGGATGGTGATAGATTTGAGAGATGTGTTCCAAACCTGGTGCCTGGTTTCTCCTACACTGTTACTGGCTTGACAGAGGGGAAGGAATACCAGTTCCGTGTACGTGCAGAGAATGTTGCTGGAGAAAGTGATCCATCCCGTAGTACACCCCTGATTACAGCTGCTGATCCTGTTGGTATGTTTAACAAGATTACAGCATGAGTCATTCTAAACAAACAAAAAATATTTTGTCAGTGTAATAAACATGACCATGAGTTTTGTTATTTTATTTCAGACCCACCAAAGGTATCGCTACATTCACGCATTGCATCTGGCCTCAGCGTCAGGAAGGGTGAAGAGATTAGACTGGATGCTCACATTTCAGGATCTCCATACCCCAAAGTGACATGGTTTAGAAATGATGAAAATGTCCAGAAGATTGTCAAGAAGAAGCCAGAGCTTTTTCCAGCAAAGAGGAAGAAGAAGACCAAGGCTGTCCATCCTGAACCCGAGGAAGAGTTCCATCCTCCACTTCCAGATCGTCTCTCATTTGATCAAAGCAAGAGAGGCGAGACTGCAATGATGGTGCGTGAGGCCATAAGAGATGACCATGGACTTTTCACCATCAGGGTTGAGAATGCCCATGGTTTTGCCACTGCATCTTGTGATGTAAATGTTCTTGGTAAGATTATTTTATGTTTTATGTTGTTACTTAACTATTTTTATTAGCATTTTCATCGCTTTAAAATGCATGTTGTGATCTGTAGATAAGCCAGGTCCACCAGTGAACTTTGGATTTGATGAGATTAGGAACAACTCTGTCATTTGCACATGGGATGCACCACTTGATGATGGTGGCAGTGAGATCATCAACTACATCCTAGAGAAGAAAGACAACACCACTGATGAAATTGGTTGGGTAACTGTTACCTCAACCCATAAAGGATACAACTATCCTGTGACCAAACTTATTGAGGGAAAGGAGTACATCTTCAGAGTCACAGCTGAAAATAAGTTTGGCTGTGGAGCACCATGCTATTCTGAGCCACTTGTTGCTAAGAATCAATTCGGTAAGATAAGCAATGCAGACTCACACGATATAAAAAAATATACTATAGAATTGCTATAGGAATTTACTGAATATATGTTTTTATTTCTTCAAAAATTATTTATAGATCCTCCGGATGCTCCTAACATGCCACGAATTGGAGAAGTCACAGCCAATAGTGTTGCTCTTACTTGGCATGAGCCTAAGGACAATGGTAGCCCAATTTTGGGTTACTGGATTGAAAGACGCGAAGTCAACAGCAAATACTGGACCAGGGTCAATCGCAACCTTCTCAGCTCACTGGCAGTCAAGGTTGAGGGTCTCATGGAAGGCCTGGTTTATGTCTTCAGAGTCTGTGCTGAGAATCTTGCTGGCCCAGGAGAATTCAGTGTCCCAACTGATCCTGTGGTTGCAATGGATGCAATAAGTGAGTGTTATTGTTTATTGTTAGAAATGTACAAAAATGATATCATTCTATTTTATAATATTTTACATTATAAATATATTATAGAAGTTTTTTAATACTTTTACACAATGAGTCTTTAAATTACTGCATAATTTTGTTTACAGTGCCCCCTGGCCCACCTGTGCCAAGAATTGTTGATACTACTAATTCAACAGTGGACATTGCTTGGATTCCTCCACTGTACAATGGTGGTGGAGATATTCTGGGGTATCATGTTGAACGCTGTCTTGTGGGAGAGAAGGAATGGGTCCGAAGCACTGAATTTAGATGCAAGGAATGCAAGTTCACCTTGACTGGGCTGACAGAGGGAGCAGATTATAACATTCGTGTATACGCTGTAAATGAAGCTGGCCATGGAGTCCCAGGAATGACTGAACCTGTTCAAGTTAAAGAGCCTGAATGTAAGTTCTTACAAACACATTTTGGAAAACATTTCTTATTGACTTTTAAAGCTGTGTCTAATCTCACATTTGTTTTTACTGCAACAGTGGCACCAGGAATTGAGTTTGATATCGCTGTAAGGAACGGAGTAATTATAAAAGCAGGAGATGCTCTGCGTTTACCAGCTTATATTGTTGGCAGACCTGTGCCAGAGGTCAAATGGACAAAAGATGATGCTGAACCTGACAAGGAGCGTTTTGTTATTGAAACTGTTGGAAAATGCAGCACTCTAAGCATCAAGAACGCTTTGAGAACTGACCATGGCAAATATGAGATCACAGGAACAAATACCAGTGGGACAAAATCTGCTTTCATCAAGGTTGATGTATTAGGTAAGTCAGAGTCTTCAAATCTTTCATACTGCAAATCCTTTCCTGACATTACCTGGTCTGAAATAACTACATGACATCTTCGTGCAATAGATGTTCCTGGACCTGTGGTTGATCTAAAAACAGTTCATGTCAGCAAGAAGATGATCTCACTTACCTGGGCTGATCCTGTTGATAATGGTGGAAGTGATATTATGGGCTATGTCGTTGAAAGAAAGGACGCGAAGATGCACATATACAGGCAACCTTTGGAAACTGCCTCTTGTAAATGTGACATTGTTGGTCTTCTTGTGGGTGAGGAATATATGTTCCGTGTGGTTGCAAGGAACAAGTTTGGCCTGGGTGCCCCCGTTGAACTTGGACCTGTTCTTGCTGTGGATCCTAAAGGTAATGTTAACCTGTATTTTGAATAGTTAAGGACAGTAATATTGTTTGGTTTTACTTTATTTCTTTATGTTGTGCAAATACAAACATTGAATAATGTTGACATCTTGAAATTCCAGGTGTCCCATCAGCCCCAGAAAAGCTTCACTACACAGCAAGGACCAAGAACACTGTTACACTTGCTTGGCAGCCTCCTTGCAGTGATGGAGGTTCTCCAATTAGAGGGTATTATATTGAAAAGATGAGGCAAGACAGTGATGAATATGATGTCGCCAATCGTCAGATCTGCAAAGACCTCACAATTACATTGGAAAATCTGAATGAGAACATGATGTATGACTTCAGAGTAAAGGCTGTCAATGAGGTTGGCGATGGTGAACTATCCAAATCCATCAGTGTCCATATTCAAGATGATGAACGTATGTATAAGTCTTCTAATGCTTCTTATGGTTATAATATGTAACTGATATGTAGTTTATTTCACAAAAAATGTCTTTCCTCAATCTTATTTAGTTTCTCCAACTGTAAAGCTGCTGAGGTTCATCAAGAGCAATGCCATCATTGTCAGGAAGGGAGCAGCTATTGACATTCCTGCTGAAATTGTTGGTCTCCCCTTGCCCACATATGAGTGGACAAAGAATGGAGTTGTACTTGACGCGTCCACAGAGACCATGACACTTGAATCAGAGGAAATCGACAGACAAACAATAAACACCAAGATTGCTATTCCTGAAACCGTAAGACAGGACACAGGCTCATACAGGCTCGCTGCCACAAATATACATGGAACAGGCCAACAAATCATCAGAGTTGAGATTTTGGGTATGTCTTTGTTAATGATCATATTAATTGCAATGGGTTTGAATCACATTTCTCTTGGCCCCCCTTAAATGGGTTTTACTAAGAACAACAAACACCCTGTCATCAGCTCCTTGTGAACAGAATGTGAGGTAGTTAAATAATGTGGGACAGATATTGAATCACTATTGTGTTTAAGTGAAAGGTTGCCTTGTGTTTTTACTTCAGATCGTCCCTCTCCACCACGGAATATTGTGGTTTCTGATATCAAAGCTGAGTCCTGCTACCTCACTTGGGATGCTCCTGAGGACAATGGAGGAAGTGACCTCACTAACTATATTATTGAGAAGAGGGATGCCAGCAAGAAGAAGTCTGACTGGGAGCAGCTGACATGCTGCATCATCGATAGACGTTATGGGGTTTGTGCTGTGATCCTTCTATAGTGGATTACTGTAGTTAATGTATTTGGAGCTTCTAACCAATGATAATGAATCACTAATACTCATACTTTTCCCCCAATCATTTTTGAAGGTATACAAGCTTGAGACCTACGGAACCTACCAGTTCCAGATCAAAGCTGAGAACAAGTTCGGAGTCAGCGATGGATGTGAATCAGAGAAAGTTGTCCTCAAGGATCCATTTGGTCTTCCTGGCCCACCTCAGAGACCAAGAATCATTGGACACACTCGCTCATCTATGCTGGTAACATGGGCCCCTCCAAAGGACAATGGTGGATCAACCATTCAGGGCTACTGGCTTGAGAAGAGAGAGAGGGGAGCTGTATACTGGAGTCGTGTTAACAGGGCTCCTGTCACAAAGCCAGCGGTAAAGGGCTTGGAGTACAATGTGCTGAGGCTCATTGAAGGTGTTGAGTACCAATTCCGTGTGATGGCACAAAATGCTGCTGGCATTGGACCACCAAGTGAAGCAACAGAATGTGTCTTTGCCCTTGATCCAAGAAGTAAGCAGCATGCTGTTGCATTGATCCTATACTGTGTAGGATAGGTGCTGAATGTCTTCAAACTAACAATGTTTTTAATGTTTCCTGAAGATCCACCAGGCCAACCACCTGCACCTGAAGTGAAAGACAAGACAAAAAGCAGTGTGACTCTTGGCTGGTCACCACCAGACAAGGATGGTGGAAGCCCAATCAAAGGGTACATCGTTGAGGTCCAGGATGAAGGCTCAGTGGAGTGGAGAAGAGTAAATCAGCCTGATAAGCTGATTCTCACTAATGCATATACCGTGTCAGGGCTCAAAGAAAATAAGAAATGTAGATTCAGGATTGTTGCTGTCAATGCTGCTGGCGAGTCAGAGCCAAGTCCCAGGACTGCTGATACCATTATAAAAGATATCCTGGGTAAGTGGTGAATCTTACAGCGATGCCAAGTACCAGTGGGGATTTTTGTCTTTTTATCTAGGAAAAAGGCCTATTTATGAACACTAACCCTGTGTTGGTTTTTCATTATCCACAAGTAAAGGTCTTTGTTCTATTAAAATTTCAGAGGATCCAGTTATCACACTGGGAGTCTCAGCCCAGGACCTCCTTCTCTGTCGTGCTGGATCCACAATTAAAATCCCCGCAACCATAACGGGCAGGCCTATTCCAACAGTCACATGGGAATTTGATGGAGCTGCCCCAACAGAAAAGAAAAATGAGCGGCACACTCTTCCAGTGAATTCGGAGGTAGGACCTTAGATTTTTCTAGCATCTCTATATTAAAGGTTCTACTACAGTACCTTGGTATTAAAACACAGGTGGTTCCACAGATCTCCTCAACTGATACCACATCAGAAGTAATTATCCCTGAGTGTAAGATCAACCACTCTGGACGGTACATCATTACAGCTTCTAACCAGGCTTCCACAAAATCGGTTAAAATACGTGTGACTGTACTTGGTAAGACACACCACATTTGCTAACCTAAAAAATAAATAAATGAGAAAACTACAAATACAAAACTAACACGTATTTCAAACAAATATATTTCATTCAGATATGCCTGGGCCACCAAAGGATCTTAAAATTACTGACATCACTAGAAGTACATGCAGACTTACATGGAAGCCCCCAGATAATGATGGTGGTGAAAGAATAAGGAGCTACTACATTGAGAAAAAGACAGTGGAAGGAAAAGCTTGGACAAAGGTCAACCCAGCTTGTGCCAGCCAGTCCTTAGTAGTTCCAGACCTTATTGAGGGACAAGACTATTTGTTCCGCATTCGGGCTGAAAATCGCCTTGGTATAGGACCAGCTCTAGAAACTTTCCAGAGGACTAGGGCAAAGGATCCTATTCGTGAGTATAACATCTCACTCACACTCCCATCAAAATGGCAAACATTATTTGTTGTGACTGCTCAGTTAAATTGTTATATTTGCAGATCCCCCTGATGCTCCAACAAGAGTCAAAATTGTGGATGTATTGAAGGGAACAGTTACCTTGACATGGAAGCCACCCAAAAATGATGGTGGATCACCTGTTACTCATTACATTGTTGAACGCCTCTGGTGGGATGCCAGTGGGGAGCAAAAAGAGTCCTGGAGACAGTGCAATAGACGTGACATAGATACCACCACCTTCAAAGTGGAGGACCTTCATGAAGGTGCTGAGTATGAATTCCGTGTTAAGGCTGTAAATGAAGTTGGTGCAGGCAGACCATCCTCTACTACTGGACCCATCATTGTTAAGGACCAGACAAGTATGTAAACTACAGTAATCTACAATCTTGAAGGAATTTAAAGGAATCAAAAGGAATGCTCGATTCTAATTATCAATAATAATAATAATAATTTTCAAAAATGTGGTCGGTAGAATTAACCATTATGGCAATTAATCATTTACTGTTTTTAACTGTTGGTAATTGCAACAGTATTTCTCTGCAGTATTCCTTTATACATATAGGAGCTGCACATTTAAATATAACTTTGTCTTTCTTTGTTTTAGGAGCACCTTCCATTACACTTGAAGAGTTCATGGAAGTTGAGCAAGGCACAGATATTAACATTGTTGCTAAGATCAAGGGGTGCCCTTTCCCCACACTTACTTGGCAGAAGGCCCCACCCCACAAAAGTGATAATAAGGTTGACGTTGTGTACGATGAACATGTCAACAAGCTTGTGTCTGACGACAGCTGTACACTGCTGATCCAGCAGGGCAAGCGCTCAGACACTGGTCTTTACACACTTACTGCCAGCAACAGTCTAGGCACAGTCTCCAGGGAGATGAGACTTAATGTTCTAGGTAAACAATTTAAATTAACTCATTGCTTGGTACTGGTATAGAAACATTCATTCTGTCTATTATGAGCACTTATTAGTGTACTAATCTAACTCTGTATTTTCACTAATAGGACTTCCTGGACCTCCTTCTGCACCAGTCAAATTTGAAGAGATACATGCTGAACACATTACGGTATCATGGCTGCCTCCTATAGATGATGGTGGTTCCAAAGTCACTAACTATACCATTGAGAGGCGAGTTGCCAATAGGAAGACCTGGATTCCTGTCCCTGGTGCACCCAAAGAGCGCATATTCACAGCTGAAGGTCTGATGCCTGGCCATGAGTATGTGTTCCGTATCAGAGCTCAGAATAAATATGGAGTTGGAGAACCACTTGACAGTGAGCCAGAGGTTGCCAGGGAAATTTTCAGTAAGTTCTTCATAAAATTCACTACTTTAGCCCAGTTTCTCCATTTATTTTAGTGAAAGTATATGACACAATATTTTATGTATTATTTATAGCTGTACCCGGCCAATGCGAGAAGCCAACCCTCTCAAGCATCACAATGGACTCCATGACTGTGAACTGGGAGGAACCAGACACAGATGGTGGTAGTCCAATTACTGGGTACTGGCTTGAGCGCAAAGAGACCACAGCAAAGCGATGGAACAAAGTAACTCGTGATCCAATCAGGCCGATGCCTCTTGGTGTGTCCCACAATGTCACAGGCCTTATTGAGGGATCTGAGTACCTGTTCCGTGTTACTGCAATCAACGCAGCAGGATGTGGACTTCCAAGTGTGCCAACTGACCCAGTATTTGCCAGAGATCCAATTGGTGAGCATCTAAATGTAATTGTAGTAAAGCACTATTTAGGATCACATCCGAGTCTCACACATTAATATCTCTGTTTTTATATAGCTCCACCTTCACCACCAACCCCCAAAATTACTGACTGGACGAAGAATACAGTTGATTTGGAATGGATTCCACCTCTGAAAGATGGAGGATCAAAGATCCTGGGTTACCATGTTGAATACAAAGAGGAAGGCACAGAGGCTTGGGTTAAGGTATGGCATAAACATGTGGTGTTTTTAGTCCGAGGTTTCACTGTCTGTGAGTAATCATGTTGCCAATATATTGCATTTTCTTCTGTTTCTGCTTATAGGCCGCAGACAAAGAAATTAGAGGGAAAAAACTTGTCATCACTGGATTAAAAGAGAATGGATTTTACAAGTTCAGAGTTTTGGCATTCAATGCTGCTGGGCTGAGTGAGCCAGGAGAAGTGCCCGAAGTTCTTGAGATGAAGGAGAGGATAAGTAAGGCTTAATTATGCTATGTCAAGCTCTTTAATGTCAGTGTATGTATTTTGTGTACTTTTAAAAACTGGACAAAAATCCTAACATATTGGTTTTGAAATTCCAGTTTCCCCAGTGCTTGAGCTGGATGCCTCAATGAAAGAGAGGATGGTTATTCATGCTGGTGGCGTTATCCGCATCATAGCCTATGTGTCAGGCCAGCCTACCCCAGCAGTTACATGGAACAGAGATGATGGTGCTGTCCCACCGGAGGCTGTTGTTGAGACCACATATATCAGCACCTCATTAGTAATTAAGAATTGCACCAGAAAGCAACAAGGTGTTTATAGTTTAACTGCAAGCAATGCTGGAGGAGAAGTGAAGAGAACTGTCATTGTTGAGGTTCTTGGTAAGTACGAATTATCATACTTAATTTGATAATTCAGTGAGCTTGCTAAGTTGCTAAGCAATGGTAGAGGCGCATATTGTTTACTTCAAAATAAATATGATTACTGAGTGACTCAGACTTGGAGTTTTTTGTAGATTATCAAAGTGCTTGTAAATGTGTTGAATGAAATAATCCCCAAATCAAATTTTATTTTTGAACTGAAGAGTATAGTATGAATACAACTAAAAATCATACCTAATGTTACACACCTAATTGTATTTTTTCCCCTCAGATGTCCCTGGTCCAGTGGGCATACCTTTCACAGCAGATAATCTTAGTATTGACTCATGCAAACTGATCTGGTTCTTCCCTGAGGATGATGGTGGTTCTCCCATATCTAACTACATAATAGAGAAACGTGAAGCTGATCGCAAAGCTTGGACAGCATGCTCTTATAATGCTGCCAGGCAAAGTGGTGTAGTGCAAAATCTGATTTTAGGAAAAGGATACTTTTTCAGAGTTGCACCTGAAAATGCAGTTGGAGTCGGTCCATTCCGTGAAACTGCGTGTGAAATTATTGTCAGGGAACGTCTCTGTAAGTTGATGCACTTTTTGCAGTCGATTTTTCCATATTACAAGTTGACAGTCAGCTTTGGTACTGTATTTTTTCTGGTCCTTAATGAAAATATTCTTTTAAAAGCTGTACCAGACCGTCCAGAGGAGCTTGAGGTAACTGCTGTCACTAAAGACTACGTTAGTCTTACATGGAAGCCACCAAAGAATGATGGAGGATGTGAGGTGACTTCCTACGTCCTGGAGGCCCGTCCAATTGGCAAGGACAAGTATATTAGATTGACCAAGGAAAGACTGATGGACAGGAGATTCACATATGATGGTCTTCGAGAAGGCGACACCTATGAATTCCGTGTCAGTGCAGTTAATGAAATTGGTCAGGGCAAGCCATCCTTCAGCACCAAGCCAATCATCTGCAAAGATGAACTTGGTATGAGAACCAGTTTTTTCCTCAGAATTACATTAATCATGAGTATACTGAAAATAATTCATTTGGTTTCAGTGGAATTTATAATTGCAGCTAAACAAGTCATTTGTTTATTTCAGAGCCCCCAACTATTGAACTGGACTTCCGTGATAAGGTTATTATCCGTGTTGGTGAAAGCTTCGCACTACAGGGACGCTACACAGGAAAGCCAGCCCCTTCGGTCACATGGACAAGGGATGATGAAGAGCTGAAAGCAGATAATCATATTCAGTTCAAGAATACTCTGACCACAATGTGTCTTGGCATTATTAAGGCTGAGCGTGGACACAGTGGAAGATACTGTGTTACAGTGGAAAATTGCACTGGAGCTCGCAAAGGCATTTGCAATGTCACTGTTGTTGGTACGTTCTGTAACTTTTCTTATGTCAGGTCTTTTTATTGTGAGGTACATGCAACTAATGATCTCTTATGTTGTTTGTGTAATTCTAGACCGCCCATTACCACCTGAAGGTCCAGTAGTCTTTGAGGAAGTTCACAGAGATCATATGGTAATTTCTTGGAAACCTCCTCTTGATAATGGTGGAGTTGAAATTTCTAACTACATCATCGAGAAGAGAGATGCTAACAGGGACATGTGGACCACTGTAACATCTGCCTCCACAAAAACCACCTGCAAAGTGCCTAAGCTTGTGGAGGGTCGTATGTATATAATGAGAATATGTGCTGAGAACATGTACGGCATCAGTGACCCGCTGGAGTCTGAAGAGATGAAGGCTAAGGATCTTTTCAGTATGTATTATTTCAAGTGGGAAAAGTATATTTTAAAATGTTTTTTTGTTAGCAATTAACCATTTTAATTTAATTGTGTTTATAGGAGTACCTGAGGCCCCCGAGGAACCTACAGTTAGAGAAGTTTACCATGACTCAGCTCTAGTGCTTTGGAATCGTCCTCGTGATGGTGGCAAGCCCATTACTAACTACATCTTGGAAAAGAAGGAGCCCTCAGCAAAGAGGTGGTCTCGTGTAACTAGAGATCATATCTACCCTGTTACTCAGTACAGGGTGCAGGATCTCATTGAAGGATGTGAATATGAATTCCGTGTCATGGCTGAGAATGAAATTGGCACTGGAGACCCCAGCCCTCCATCTAAACCCATTCTAGCTAAGGATCCCATTGGTATGTTACTAATGTCTTAAAAGTAGTTATGTAGCTTTTATTAATGCTATGCAACTAATGGGGCACTATTTGTATGTGAAGGTGAACTGTTCTGTATAAGAATTCTCATTGATTATTTGCTATGTATAGGAAGTTGAAATTCTTTGAGCATTCTGTCTTTTAAGTAACTAAAGGTTTCTTCAGTTAATATGTATTTCTTAAATTGCCACATTTTCCTTTTGCAGTTCTGCCCAGTCCTCCAGTGCTCCCTGAGGCCACTGACAAAACAAAGGATTCTGTTAGCTTGTCATGGCGTGTTCCTCGTCATGATGGCAAAGGCAAAATCTTTGGATACCTTATTGAATATCAGAAGCCTGGTGCAATTGAATGGATACAAGCCAATGAGACTCCTGAGTCATGCCCAGACACGAATTATGTTGTGAAAAACCTGCCCGAAGGTGGAGAATTTGCTTTCAGGATTATGGCTGTGAATGCAGCTGGAAAATCTGAACCCGCTTTTGTAAAGGAGCCAGTTAAAGTTCATGACAGACTTGGTAAATATTTTGGTACATAAATCTGTTCAGAAATTAGATGGACTCCTAGCAGTTCTAAATAATGTGCATTTTCCCTTTACTTTATCTACAGAGGAGCCAGAGTTACTGCTGGATGCCAATATGTCCCGTGACCATCTTGCCATGATTGGATCAGATATTACATTAAGTGCTGTGATTAAGGGCATGCCAATCCCCACTGTGTCTTGGAAGAAGAATGATGGGGATGTTCCTGCTCATTGTATTCTTGAAGTCACAACACATGGAAGTAAACTGCACATGAAAAAATGTACCCGTGCTGACTGTGGCAACTATACCATAACCATTCAAAATGCAGCTGGAACAAAGACAGCAACATGCACAGTGCTTGTTCTTGGTATGTATAATTTTCCATGTGTGAGTGTGTGTGTTTGAGTGTAAGTGTATTCATTTGGTTATTTTTACCTTACTGTGATTCAGATAAACCTGGACCTCCACGTAATCTCACTATCTCTGAGGTAACAAGTGAATCAGCTTATCTAAAATGGGAAAAGCCATTGGATGATGGTGGAGCTGTCATATCTCACTATGTTGTGGAGAAAAAAGATGTTGCTGCTGAGAAGTGGGTCCCAGTGTGTGCTTCATCCAAGAAGCTTAGCCTCATGGCTCTATACCTGATGGAGGGTATTCAGTACTTATTCCGTGTTGCAGCTGAGAATCAGTTTGGCCGAAGTGCATATATAGCAACCAACAAGCCTGTCAAGGCAGTTGATCCTCTATGTAAGTATTACTTTAAAAAAAAAAGAATATATTAATTAATTTTTCCTGGTGTGGGCTGCATATTACATCTCTGTGTCTCAGGTCTTGGGGTCAGTTTAAATTCCCAACAATTTTTCAAAGTTTTAAATCAGGTTCAGGTCACCTATTATCCTAAAATGATCCCTAATTCGCTTATTGCCCAAACCTATCAATGATTTTTTACTTGCAGATCCTCCTGGTCCTCCCAAGAATTTACATCATGTAGATGCAGAAAAAACAGAGGTATGGCTTGAGTGGGAATGGCCTGATCGCACTGGTGGAAGCGAAGTGACTGGATTTATTGTTGAGTATCAAGAAGATGGCACTGCTGACTGGGTCAGCTTTAAAACAGTCAGTGATTCTCGCTGCCATGTCACTGGACTAGGAGAGGGAAAGACCTACAGATTCCGCGTAAAATCACAAAATGCTATTGGCATTAGCCGACCAGATACCAGCGTACCAATTACTTGCCAGGAGAAGACTTGTAAGATTTATTTAATATTGTATAATACCATTTAATATTGCTGGCGTAATTGATTTAGTTTGACATATATATATATTTTTTCTCTACAGTGGCACCATCTCTTGAAGTTGACGTGAAGCTCATTGAGGGTCTTGTTGTGAAGGCTGGAAGCAAAATTGTGCTTCCTGCAATCATGAAAGGAATACCAGTTCCAACAGCCAAGTGGATAAGTGATGGCAATGAGCTTAAAACTGAAGGCAAATACAAGATTGACACAGAAGGAACCTCAACAGTTCTAAGCATTAGTGAATGCACCAGGACTGATGGCGGAGAATATATCCTTACTGTTTCAAATCCTGCAGGAAGCAAGTCAGTTGCTCTTCATGTAACAGTACTTGATCTCCCAGGTCCTCCAATTGGCCCTGTCAACATCCTTGAGGTTACACCTAGTCACATGATCATCCAGTGGCGTGCACCTAAAGATGATGGTGGTACACCATTGATGAGTTACATTGTTGAAAAGAAGGACATAAAGAAACCTTGGGAGCCATGGTCTGTTGTGAGTTCTGGAGGCTTGCACACAAAAGCCAAGATTCCACGTTTAGAGAAGGGTCGTGAATATATTGTGCGCATTCGTGCTGAGAACAAGATTGGCATTGGTGCTCCTCTTGAAAGTCCTCCAACTATTGCCAAACACATGTTTAATCCACCAGGACCTCCAGGGCCACCAGAGTGTTCTGATATCACAGAAAATGCGGTCACAGTGACATGGACTGCACCAGAGACTGATGGTGGGAGCCCAGTCAGTGGTTACATTGTAGAACGAAGGGAGATGACTGGTAAATGGATTCGTGTGAATAAAACTCCAGTCTTAGATATTAGATATAGAGTCTCTGGTCTGTTTGAGGGCAACAGTTATGAATTCCGAATTTTCGCTGAGAACATTGCTGGTGTAAGCGAGCCATCCTATCCTTCAGACCCAATAAAAGCCACTCGCCCCATTACTCCTCCAGGACCTCCAAGTAACCTAAAACTAAAGGACTGGAGCAAGTCATATGCAGATTTGGTGTGGACTAAGCCCAACCGAGATGGTGGTAGCCCTGTTTTAGGTTATGTTGTTGAGTGCCAAAAATCAGGCTCTGCACAGTGGAACCGAATCAATAAGGATATTATCAAGCAATGTGCATTCAGAGTACCAGGCCTTATTGAAGGTACAGAGTATAGATTCCGTGTTAGAGCATCTAACAAGGTCGGAGATGGAGAACCAAGAGAGCTGCCTGAGACAGTGATTGCCAAGGATATTCTTGTTCCCCCAGAGGTAACTGTGGATGTTGCTTGTCGTGACCTTGTAACAATTCGGGCAGGACAGATTATTAACCTTGTGACCCGAGTTAAAGGTAGACCTGATCCTGAAATCACCTGGACTAAGGATGCAAGAGCTTTAGGCAGAGATAAACGCACAGAGTTTATCAACAACTTCCCTCTTGTTGATCTGGTCATTCAGGATGCAGTAAGAGGAGATTATGGAAAATATGCAATTCAGGCTAAGAATAGCAGTGGTCAGGCACAGGCTACAATCATTGTCAATGTGCTTGATATTCCTGGAGCTTGCCAAAACTTGAAGGTTGCATATGTGACCAAAGACTCTTGCATGGTGTCTTGGGAAAATCCAGAGGATAATGGTGGCAGTGAAATTACAAATTACATCATTGAGTGCCGTCAGCCTAGTCAAAGAGGTTGGACAGTTGTTTCATCTGATTGCACTAAACGTCTTGTTAAGGCTCCACTTGTTGAGAACTGTGAATATTTCTTCCGTGTGAGTGCGGAGAACAAAATTGGTAAAGGACCACCAACCGAAACAAAAACACCCGTTCTTGCTGTGGACCCAGTGGAGAAACCTGGAGAGCCAGAGAATTTCCATATTAGTGAAATTGGAAAGACTTTTGTCTTCCTCAAATGGAAGAAGCCAGATTATGATGGTGGTAGCCGCAATCTTGCTTATCATGTTGAAAAGAAACCAAAAGAAGCAGAGGAATGGGAACGACTTCACAAAGGTGCTATTAAAGAAACATTTTTCATGGCAGACAGATGCATTGAGAACCAAATATATCAGTTTAGAGTCCAAACAAAGAATGAAGGAGGAGAGAGCAACTGGGTGACGACAGCTGAAGTTCTTGTAAAGGAAGAACTTGTAGTTCCAGAGCTAAAGATTAAGTTGGAAGGTGTTCTGGTAGTTAAAGCTGGAGATTCCATTCCAATTGAGGCAGAGGTTAAAGGCAAACCACAACCAGATGTGAAATGGACTAAAGATGGCTCTACTGAAGATATCAGTAGAAGCCCTCGACTTCAAGTTGAAACTGGTTTGAACTTCTCTAAATTACTGGTCAAAAGCTCAAAACGCGCAGATTCTGGAAAATATATTATCACTGCAACAAATGCTGCTGGAACCTGCACCGCTGAAGCTAAAGTGAATGTTCTTGACAGACCAGGACCTATCAGAGACCTGAAGGTGTCAGGCATATCAGTGGATAGATGCAAGTTGGCATGGGAGGTACCTGAAGATGATGGTGGATGTGAAATCTATAACTACATTATTGAAAAATGTGAGACAAAGAGAGGTGTCTGGTCAGTCCATTCTTCTGCTGTTGTAACCAACTCTGCTAATGTAACTCGTTTAATTGAAGGAAATGAGTACATTTTTAGAGTGAGAGCAGAGAACAAAATGGGACCTGGCCCTGCTGTAGAAACTGAGCCTATTATTGCAAGGACACAGTTCAGTAGACCTGGTGCCCCAGATGCTCCAGAGGTAACCAAAATTGCAAAGGATGAAATGACAGTTATGTGGTGTTCTCCTGATAATGATGGTGGAAAACCCATCACTGGTTACATTCTTGAGAAGAAAGAAGAACATGGCGTTAGGTGGACCCCAGTTACTAAAACTCCTATTCCAGGGAACCAAATGACTGTAACGGGACTCTTACCTAATCATGAATACCAGTTCCGTGTCAAGGCTGAGAATGAAATTGGAATTGGTGATGCAAGCAAGCCATCCAGAACATTCACTGCAAGAGATCCTGTTGGTACGGTTTATTACTTACTACTTACTGGAAACTATTTATTAAAGTACAGATTTCATTTATATTCTGTCACTGTTCTGTCAACACTAACCCTGCTTGTTCATTTGCAGGGCCTCCTGGTCCTGTTGGAAACCTGAAGGTGACTGACAGTTCAAAGACATCAATCACTCTTGGGTGGACAAAGCCTACACATTATGGTGGCGCTCCACTCATTGGATATGTAGTTGAGCTCAGAGTCAAGGGTACAGGCAAGAAGGGAGATGATGGATGGAAGAGATGCAATGTCGCTGCCCAGCTGACTGGGACAGAGTTTACAGTCACAAGTCTAGATGAGAAACTTGAATATGAATTCCGTGTTTCAGCACAAAATCAGATTGGCTTGAGCCAACCAACTAATCTTGAGGGAGCTGTCTCACCACGGGATATCTTTGGTGAGTTGGTATGAAAAATGCTAACAAATATTAAAAAGCACTTCAGTGCCCAACTGTGCTTATTGTTTTTTTTTTTTCTTTTCTCTCAAACAGAGGCTCCTGAAGTTTCCTTGGATGCTGAGCTGAAGAAAGGTCTTACTGTTAGGGCTGGTTGCCCAATTAGAATTGTTGCAACTGTAAGGGGTCGACCACCGCCTAAAGTGCAATGGAGAAGGATGGGAATTGACAATGTTGTCAAAAAGGGTCATGTGGATTTAATTGATACAATGACTTTCCTTGTCATCTCTGAGACTACTCGTGATGATTCAGGAAAATACTCACTGACCGTATCAAGCCCAGCAGGAGAAAAGGCGGTGTTCGTCAATGTCAAAGTACTTGGTGAGTGTGAGACAATATTTCATGAGATAGTATAATAATATTGTTAGGATGTCACACTTTCAAACAACTGTGTTTGATTATTACAGACACACCTGGACCAGTAGTTGGCCTAGAGGCCACAGATTTCACAGTGATGTCCTGCAACCTCTCATGGTCCCCTCCTGAAAATGATGGTGGCAGTGAAGTAACTCATTACATTGTTGAGAAGCGTGAAGTGGATCGAAAGACATGGGCAACAGTTAAAACCAATGTGGACAAAACAACACTTAAAATCAGCAATCTTGTACCCGGAACAGAATATTACTTCCGAGTCACAGCTGTAAATGAATACGGTCCAGGTGTTCCAAGACCTACACCAAGATCGGTTCTGGCCTCTGATCCTATCAGTAAGCACTCTGACAATTAATAAGCTTGAAATGTTAGAGAAAGTGTCGAAATGGTTTAGATTCATGTTGGGTTTTTTTTTTTAGGCAAACCTGACCCACCACAGAAGGTTGATGTTTTGGAGATTACTAAGAGCAGTGCAAAGGTTGGATGGGTGAAACCAATGAGGGATGGTGGATCGAAGATTGATGGTTACATAATTGACTATCTTGAGCTTCCTAAGCCCAAGCCACCGAAGGAACCCATAGTTGTTGAGGGTCAGGCAGAGCCTAGTGCTGAGCCTGTGCCCCCGCCAGTACCGGTGGTTGAGGAGGAAGAACCAAAGGAAGAAAAGAAGGAAGAATGGACACCATATGCTGTGGTTAAAGATTTATGCATCTCTGTTGTTGGGCTGAAAGAGGGAAGGAAATATCGCTTCAGAGTGGCTGCTCGAAATGCAATGGGAGCTAGTCTTCCTACTGAAACCAGAGAAGCATATGAGATCAAAGAACAAATGTGTAGGTTACTGTGCTTGTTAAAAGTCAAATCCTGTTAATTATTTATTCAGGTTTCAATGAACTTTATTTGAAAATAACTGTGCTATATATGTGCTTTTCAGTGGAGCCCAAGATTATCTTGCCTGAGACGGTGACTGCAAAGGCAGGATCAAAAGTGAGGGTTGAGGCACTTGTATCTGGAAAACCAGGACCTGTGTGCCAGTGGAAACGAGGAGAGGACAATGTCGTCTCCTCAAGTCGCCTTGCAGTGCACAAATCCCAGAACTTGTGTGTGCTCATTATAAAGGATGTTTCAAGAACAGACAGTGGTCAATATAGCCTTATTGCAGAGAATAGCTCAGGCAAAGTGGAAGAAGCTATTAAAATTGTTATTAGAGGTTTGTATTTTCAAATAGCACCTTTTCAATTAGTGCTGGGACACTATACATCAGGATATAAATAAATACGTATCACACATCTTTTTTGCAGACATCCCTGGACCACCTGAGCCCCCATTTGAAATCAGTGATATTGACTCTGATGCCTGTACACTCTCCTGGAACAAGCCTCTTGAAGATGGCGGTAGCAATATTACTAATTATGTGGTTGAAAAATGTGATGTGAGCAGAGGTGACTGGGTTACTGCTGTCTCCAGCTGTGGCAAGACTGGCTGTAGACTTGGAAAACTTATTCCAGGAAAAGAGTATGTCTTTCGTGTCCGTGCTGAGAACCGCTTCGGCATTTCAGACCCACTCACATCTGAGAGGATGATTGCTAAATTCCCCTTCGGTGAGATGAAAATCTGACAAAATGTTAGTTACAAAAATGAAATACTTCAGACCACTTAAACGCACTCGATTTGTTTCTTTTTTTTTTCCAGATGTGCCCAGTGAACCTTTGAATTGTCGCATAACAAAGATAAACAAGGACTGCATGTTTGTGGCTTGGGATAAACCTGAGTCCGATGGTGGCAGTCCTATTACTGGATACTATATTGAGCGCAAAGAAAGAAATAGCCTGCTTTGGGTAAAGGCTAATGATTCAGTTGTTCGCACAACAGAATATCCTTGCGCTGGTATCATTGAAGGTCTGGAATACAATTTCAGAGTGTCTGCCATTAATCGTGCAGGACAGGGTAAGCCAAGCAAGAAGACTGATTTTGTCACAGCAAGAACACCAGTGGGTAAGTTGATGCAAAAGTTCATTCTGTATCTCTATGTGTATTGCATATTAAATTATTTTTAAAGTATATTGTTGTGTTTTGCAACAGATGCACCAGGTAAACCAGAGGTACTTGATGTGACCAAGAATGCAGTTACTTTGGTTTGGGCCAGACCAAAGAATGATGGTGGAAGCAAGATAATTGGATACTATGTTGAAGCCTTGAAGCTTCCTGAGGACAAGTGGTTCCGATGCAACACAAGCAGTCAGAATGTACCCCGGGAAGAGTACACTGTATCTGGTTTGGAGGAGGGTGCCCAGTACCAGTTCAGGGTTATTGCAAAAACAGCCGTTAACCTTAGCAAGCCATCTGAAGTCTCTGACCCCATTCTAGTATCTGCTGAGAATGGTAGGTTCTTTGATGATCTGTTTGCATAACCACTTGAGTAATTTCATGAGTAAATTAATGTACATTATTCCTTTTGTAATCACTGCACATTTTTACATAAACTGTTTTGATGTTAACAGTGCCTCCTAGAATAGAACTTGCAATACAGATGAAGAAGATGTTGCCAAAGAAAGCAGGTTCAGATGTTGTCCTTGAGGCTGAAGTATTTGGCAAACCAATGCCCAAGGTCACATGGCGCAAAGATGGAAAGGTTTTGACGGCTGATAAAGACATAACGTTTGCACAGAAGAGACACTTATTCTCGCTGAGTCTCAGTGCAGTTACAAAAGTTCACACAGGACAGTACAGTATTCTTGCTGAGAATGCAAGTGGTTCTAAGACTGAAGACATACAACTGACAGTTTTGGGTGAGTATTTTTGAATAGTCTTATTCATTGACATCTTACACCATTTAATATGATGTATGTTGTGTGTGCTGCCACTGTATACATATGCATATTTTGTTTTTTCCCCCAGACATACCAGGTCCACCTGCTTCAATCAAATTTGAAGAGGTTCTTTCTGATCGTGTGAAGTTGAGCTGGACACCTCCACTTGCAGATGGTGGTTCCCCAGTTACAAATTACATTGTGGATAAGCGTGAAACAAGCAGGCCAAACTGGGCCCAAGTTTCTGCTAAAATCAGTAAGGATGTAACGGAATGCTCTGTGGAGAAGCTAATCACAGGTCATGAGTACCAGTTCCGTGTTCGTGCCGAAAATCGATATGGAGCTGGTGATGCTATCTTGTCAGATCCAGTTGTTGCAAGGGATCCTTTCAGTAAGATGTCCATCTTTCTTTTGATAATAATTATCTATTAATTAAATAGATAATACATACTTAATACAATCCATATTTACTGTGTTGTGCTTGTCATTTATAGCTGTTCCTGGAGCATGTGATCCACCAATAATTACAAACATTACAAAAGAGAAAATGACTGTGAGCTGGAAGGAACCTAAGGAGGATGGAAGCTCTGCCATCCTTGGATACATGCTTGAGAAGCGTGAGATCAAGGAAATAAACTGGACCAAACTCACTAGGAAACCCTTGCTGGAAAGAACACTTGAAGTTGGAGGACTCTCTGAGGGAGCTCAGTATGAATTCAGAGTTATTGCAGTAAACAAAGCTGGCCCAGGCAAACCCAGCGACCCATCAAATGCTGCTGCTGCACTTGATCCGATTTGTGAGCACATTCACAAAGTTATCTATACACCTAATCGCTAAAAATGTATATATTTGTCTAATATCAACTTCTGTCATCTGCAGATCCTCCTGGGCCACCAGTCTCCCCCAAGGTCACTGACACAAGTAACAGCACCATTAGTGTGTCTTGGACTAAACCTGCAAATGATGGAGGAAGTGAAATTTTGGGATACCTTGTTGAATGCAAGAGAACAAATGCAACAGACTGGATCCGATGCAATGTTCCAAAGAACCTACAGGACACACATTATGTTGTCACTGGCCTTTTAGAGAAATCAGAATACCAACTTCGTATCAGTGCTGTAAACAAAGTTGGCTTTAGTCAGCCATGTGAAGTCCCAGACAAGCATGTTGCAAAGGACATTTTTGGTATGAATTTAGAGCTTATTTATATACATCATCACTGTCCTGTAGTAATTGTTTTGCATATTCATGGTTAACAGGCATTGAAATCTAAATCAGAACATGATTTTTAATTTCAGCTGCACCTGAGGCTGAACTTGATGCAGAGTTGAAGGATATATTGGTTCTACAGGCCGGCGCTCGAATGAAACTTCATGCCAAAATTAAAGGTCGACCTATTCCAAAGGTCACCTGGGCCAAGATGAACACCAACATCAAAGACAGACAAGGAATCATCATCAAAGTTTCAGACATTGACACATTGGTTGTTGTGGACAGAGTGAATCGATATGATGCAGGAAAATACGTTCTGAACCTTGACAGTGTCAGCGGGATGAAGATGTACACAATTACTGTTAAAGTTATTGGTAAGTTCTCATGTGATCATAGGTGTCTTTAAATACTTAAAGACAAATGAAAACTATACATTTACTGCTTTATTCATCACAATGCAGATACCCCTGGCCCACCACTGAACCTAATGATCAAAGAGACATCGAAGGACAGTGCATCCATCTTTTGGGATGAACCACTAATCGACGGTGGAAGTGAGATTACAGGTTATGTGGTTGAAAAACGTGATGCAGAGAGAAAAGCATGGTCCACAGTTTCAGCCAGCTGTGACAAAACATCTTTCAGGGTTGATGGCCTGGAAGCTGGTAGATCATACTTTTTTAGAGTCATGGCTCGGAATAAGTATGGTACTGGTGAAGCTGGTGAAACAGCAGATTCTGTCAGAGCCTCTGGTGAGTAAAGTTTACAAATAGAAGATTTAGTTATAAAATATACTGTAGTTATTGTGTTCCAGTATAAGGTTGTCTACAATAACATTGATCAAATATTTTTCAGAACAACCAGGGCCAGTTCTGGATTTTAAGCCATTGCTAGTAACCAGGGATTCATGCACTCTCTCTTGGAAAAAACCTATGAGCGATGGTGGAAGTCGAATCATTGCATATGTGCTTGAGGTTCTTAATGGTGAGGACAAGTGGAAGGAGCTTCTAAGATCTAAGAACATGCAATATAGTGCCAAAGATCTTGTGGAAGGAAGGGAATACAAATACAGAGTAATGGCAACAAATGATGCAGGCGATGGTCCAGTGAAAGAACTCTCCATTGTAGCAAAGGATGTCATTGGTGAGATTTCATTTTCTCTCTAACTTATTTGATTTATTTTTCATGTTTTTTTTATTTATTTATTAATGTATTTAATTTGTGGGTTTTTTTTGTTTGTTTTTTGTTTGCTACGCAGTTTATCCCAGCTGTGATTTACGGGATTTGCCAAACTTAAACTACATTGCAAAAGAAGGAAGCAACGTCCGCCTCAAGATTCCCATCATTGGTAAACCTGCTCCAACAGTCTCATGGAAGAAGGGCGAGGATGAAAATTTGACAGACACAGGAAGAGTTTGTGTGGAATTTACTGCTGTTAATACAACTCTTTTGATTCGGGACTGCCAAAGGAGCGATGCATCAAAATACACCATCACCCTTCGTAATAGCGCTGGGTCAAAGGAATCTTCTATCTTTGTCAGAGTTGTTGGAAAACCAGGAATATGCACAGGGCCCATTAAGTTTAAGGAAGTTACAGCTGATGGAGCAACCTTGAAATGGGGTGTTCCAAAAGATGATGGAGGATCAGAAATTACAAACTATATTCTGGAGAAGCGAGATTCCATTACCAATATGTGGGTAACTGTTTCCTCAACTGTTGAGACAAACACTCATAGAGTGTCTGGTCTTCATGAGGGAACAGAATATATTTTCAGAGTTTCTGCAGAAAACAAATATGGAGTTGGTGAGGGTCTCAAATCTGAACCTGTGGTTGCTAAGCATCCATTCAGTAAGTACACTTTATATTCTTTCACAAATAGCACGCAGTGGCAATGTGTATTTTGAACTTACCTTTGTATTGTATTTTTTCATTAGATGTGCCAGATTCACCACCTGCACCACAAATCATGAGCATGTGTCATGATTCAGCTATCTTGGCCTGGTCAGATCCAAGGAAAACTGGAGGTTCACCAATTACAGGTAAAAGAATATCTAACTGCCATCTAAACTGCAACATAAAGAATATATGATAATAAGTATGAAATATTCTGCTTTCAGGTTATCATGTTGAATTCAAGGAAAGAAACAGCATGTTGTGGAAGAGAGCCAACCCAGCGCCTTTAAAAATGAAAGATTTCAGAGTAAAAGGTTTAACTGAAGGCCTGGAGTATGAGTTCAGAGTGATGGCAATAAATCTGGCTGGGGTTGGTAAGCCAAGTCCTCCAACTGTGCCAATGGTAGCCTTGGATGCTATTGGTAAGTACATGTTTGTAAGTGCAGTATCTATGCCACTTCAGTGAACTCTATTACATCTGTAATTTCTTAAACCATTCATGGTATTTTTTAGCTCCTCCTGGTAAACCTGATGTGATCAGCATCACAAGAAGCACTGTAACACTTCAGTGGACTGAACCCCAGTATGATGGTGGACACAGGCTTACAGGCTACATTGTTGAGAGACGTGACCTTCCTGCCAAGGTCTGGGTGAAAGCAAACCCTGTAAATGTTGTAGAGTGTGCATATACTGTGACTGACATGCAGGAAGGTTGCAAGTTTGAATTCAGAATCAGAGCCAAGAACGCAGCTGGAGCAATAAGTCCACCATCCGAACAAACCGACACTCTTGTGTGCACGGATGAATATGGTAAAGCAAATCGATTTTTGATTTCTTTTGCTTGAGTCATATTTAGCTTTATTTTATCTGGGTAAGTGCTTACAGTGTGTTTTCTTTAACCCACAGCGGCACCAACAATTATAATCGATTCAACTGTAAAGGAAGGGCTAACAGTTAGAGCTGGAGAAACAATTGTCATTACAGCGACAAGTATTCTAGGCAAACCTACACCAAGTTCAGCCTGGTCAAAGGGAGGAAAGTACTTTAAGCCGTCAGATATATGCCAGATTGAAACCAGTCCAACCTCCTCTACTCTTTCTATCAAATACGCCAGCAGAAAGGATTCAGGGGAGTACACTATTACAGCAAGCAATCCATTTGGTGTCAAAGAAGAGAATGTAAAAGTAAAGGTTTTGGATGTTCCTGGAGCCCCAGGACCAGTTGAAGCAAGTGGAATCTCATCTGAAAAAGTCACTTTGACCTGGACACCACCTCATGAAGATGGTGGCTCAGCAATTAAGCACTACATTCTGGAAAAGAGGGAAACAAGCCGTCTTCTTTGGACCATTCTTGCAGAAAATGTTATTGACTGTCATTATGTGGCAAAAAAACTGATCCAAGGGAATGAATATATTTTCCGTGTCTCTGCTGTCAACCATACTGGAGGTGGCGATTTTTCACAGTCAGAGCCAGTGAAGATGGTAGATAATTATGGTAAGTAGAATAATGAGCTATTACAGAACAATGTACAGTGCCTCTTTGTATGTGCATTAAGAATTAAAATATTGTTCCTTATAGGTCCTCCAGGCCCTCCAGCAAGACCAGATGTGGAAAATATTGGAGGAAAAACTGCTACTATTACATGGAAGAGACCAGCTGATGATGGAGGCAGTGATATCACAGGTTACATGATTGAGAAGAAGGAAAAGAAAGGCATAAGATGGTCAAGAGCATCAAAGAAAGCAGTACTAGATCTACATTTTGAAGTACAAGGACTCATCGAAGGTGTTGAATACCAATTCAGAGTAACAGCTGAAAACAAGGCTGGCTTTGGAGAACCCAGCGAGCCATCTCAACCTATTACAACAAAGGTCATGGCAGGTAAGTAAAGCTGAAGGCCAGATGTGTGTATGTGAGAAGGCATAGGGCAAAATGTGACTTAATGCAGCCTAAATGTGTATGATATTAGCATTCAGTTTAGTGAGGTTATTGCTAATTAGATAAACGGAACATAAAGATTGCCTCAGCCAAGACAGTATTTTCCTATGCTTCTGAGAAGTTTAAAGCAGTGTAATTCTGCTTTGACTTAAAGAGTAGAATTTGGGAAATACTCTGTTTGTCTGTTTACCTGCTGTGACTGATCTAAAAATACCAGAAAATGTAAATAAAAAGAAACAATGTGCAACTCTTCCACATGCATGAAAGAAAAATAATTTGCCTTTTCCCACATACAGGGCACATTCAGGCAAGGCTCTTAACCCAATTTTTTAATCCACTGGGTTTATTTGTGTAAAACAATCTCTAGACATTTGCCAGCTATTCATATGTTCTAAGATAATCTAACATTTTTATAGCCTTTTCCTGTGTTCTAATATGTCTTTTGCGTCTCATAGCTGTACCTGGACCCCCAGTCAATCCAAGAGTCACTGATACAACAAAAACTACAGCTGAACTCCACTGGGGCAAACCTCTTGATGATGGTGGCATGAATGTTACTGGATACATTGTTGAGCACAAAAAGGATGGAGAAGAGGCATGGGTGAAGGACACAACTACTCTTTTAACAATTACTGAATTCGTTGTCCCAGAATTACAGGCTGGAGCCAAGTACCATTTCAGAATTACTGCAGTGAATGCAATTGGAGTTGGGGAACCAGCACAAACAGCTGAGCTTGTTGAAATTATTGAACGTGAAGAAATTCCTGACATGGAACTTGATGCTGAATTGAGAAGAACATTAGTTGTCAAGGCTGGAGGTTCTATTCGCATATTTGTTCCAATTAAAGGCCGTCCAGCTCCTACAGTGACTTGGACAAAGGAAGAAACCCCACTAAAAATTCGTGCACACATTGACACTACAGAGTCATACACCCTTTTAGTCATTCCTGATTGCAACAGGCGTGATGCTGGAAAATATGACTTGACGTTAGAGAATGCTGCTGGAAAGAAGACTGCCTCTGTAAATGTTAAAGTTTTGGACTCCCCAGGTCCCCCTATCAATCTTAAACCAAAAGCCATTGACAAAGAAAGCATCACACTGCAATGGGAAATGCCTCTTATCGATGGTGGTGCAAAGATTACTAATTATGTAATTGAAAAAAGAGAAGCTACTCGCAAGGCATACGCTACAGTTGTAACAAAATGTGAAGCGTGTTCTATTAGGATTCCAAATTTATCAGAGGGCTCAGAGTATTATTTCAGAGTCTCTGCTGAAAATGAATTTGGAATCGGAGAACCAGTTGAAACCTCAGATCCTATTAGAGCATCTCAAGCACCAACACCTCCAGAAATGGTAACAATTACAGATGTTACCAAGAACTCTGTTAGTCTTGCATGGACCAAACCTAAACATGATGGAGGAAGTAGAATTACTGGGTATGTTGTTGAAGCTCAGAAGAAAGGAACAGACCAGTGGGCTCATGTGACCACTGTGAAGTCTTTAGATTTTACTGTAAAGAATTTAAATGAGAATGAGGAATATGTGTTCCGAGTAATGGCTGTAAACCTATCAGGAAGAAGCAATCCTCGGGGAAGCAAGCATATTGTTGTAAGAGAACAAAGTACCGAACCTGAATTTGATCTTCGTGGTATCTGTCAGAAGACAGTCATAGCAAAGGCTGGAGATAACATAAAGGTTGAGGTGCCTGTGACTGGGCGTCCTAAGCCAACAGTTTCCTGGCAGAAAGATAATCAAGCCCTCAAATTAACACAACGGACAGTGGTTGAAAATACCGCTACATCAACTATCTTGACTATAAATGAATGCTTGAGAAGTGACAGTGGGGTATACACAATGACAGGGAAGAACATAGTTGGCTCAGTTACTGATAGTATCATAGTCAAAGTGCATGATATCCCAGGACCACCTAAGGGACCCATTAAATTGGACAAAATAACCCGTACTTCCATTGACTTTTCATGGGAATCACCTGAAAATGATGGAGGAGTACCAATTAATAATTATGTAGTTGAAATAAGGGAAACCACCAGCCAGTCATGGGTAGAGCTGTCTTCACTGATCATTCGAACAACATTTAAAGCAACTCGTCTAACCACAGGAGTGGAATATCAGTTCCGTGTAAAGGCCAAAAACAGATATGGTGTAGGACCCCCAATTACCTCAGAAGCTGTAGTTGCTGCATATCCTTTTAAGGCACCCGGGCCACCAGGTACCCCCAAAGTTGTTGCTTTCACTAAGGATACAATGACGATTGGGTGGAATGAGCCAGTTAATGATGGAGGAAGTGAAGTTATTGGATACCATATTGAAAGGAAAGAGAGGAACAGTATTGTCTGGCACAGGATTAGCAAGACACTTGTGGTGGGAAACCTGTTCAAAACAACTGGACTGGAGTCTGGGTCTGCATATGAGTTCCGAGTGATGGCTGAAAATATAGCTGGAATAGGGAAACCAAGCAAGGCCTCTGAACCAATGTTTGCTCTTGATCCAGTAGATCCACCTGGTCAACCTGTTCCAATCCAAGTGTCTAAAAATGCAATCACAATTCAATGGACAAAGCCTGAATATGATGGCGGGTTCAAGATTACTGGTTACACTGTGGAAAAAAGAGATCTACCAGCCGGACGGTGGATAAGGGCTAACTTCACAAACATAATTGAAACCACTTTTACTATTAGTGGTTTAACAAAAGATGCATCTTATGAGTTCCGCATACTTGCAAGAAATTCGGCTGGTGCTGTTAGCAACCCCTCAGATCCATCAGATCCAGTCACTTGTAAAGATGACATTGAAGAACCAAGAATTATGGTAGATGCCAAATTCAAGGATGTTGTGCTTGTTAGAGCAGGAGAAGTCTTCAAACTTGAGGCTGATGTTGCAGGACAACCACTCCCATCCATGGTTTGGACCAAAGATGGAAAAGATGTTGAAATCACATCTAAACTACAGATAAAAATGGCAGACATCAGTACTACTTTGGTTAACAAAGACTCCATTAGAAAAGATGGAGGTGAATTTGTTCTGACGGCCACAAATGTGGGTGGATTTGCCAAACATGTCTTCAATGTTAAGGTTCTTGACAGACCAGGACCACCTGGAGGACCTCTTAAAGTTTCCGATATTACAGCAGAAAAATGTGTGCTTACATGGGCTCCATGTGCAGATGATGGAGGTGCAAACATTGAATATTACGTAGTTGAAAAACGTGAATCCAGCAGACTTGCTTGGACAAATGTGGCAATGGACTTGCAAGTTACCCAGTACCAGGTGACAAAACTGCTTAAAGGAAATGAATATATTTTTAGAGTCATGGCTGTTAATAAGTATGGAGTTGGAGAACCCCTTGAGTCTGACCCAGTCATTGCAGATAATCCTTATGTTCCACCTGATCCTCCACAAACTCCTGAAATTACAGCTGTGACCAAGGATTCGATGGTGGTTTGCTGGGGAGCTCCTGTCAACAATGGTGGAAGTGAAATCACCAACTATGGGATTGAAAGAAGAGACAGGATTAGTTTGCGCTGGGTAAAATGCAACAAAAAGAAGGTTACCGACTTGCATTTTAGGGTAACTGGGCTTGTTCCAAGTCATGAATACGAATTTAGAATTGTTGCTGAGAATGCAGCTGGAGTCAGTGCACCAAGTCCTTCAAGTCCATTCATGAAAGCCTCCGACACTATCTTGGTACCTGGCCCACCTGGTAATCCAAGGATCTTGGACACAACAAGTACCTCCATAACATTTGCCTGGAACAAACCAGTATATGACGGTGGCTCTGAAATCACTGGGTACATTGTTGAGACATGCCTGCCTGGAACAGAAGAGGAGGAATGGACAATTGTTTCTCCTAAAGAAGGACTTAAAGGAACATCCTTTACAATAACAAATCTTAAGGAGAATCAGGAATATAAAATCAACATCTCCGCTGTAAACAGTGAGGGTGTTGGGGAGGCGGCATCTGTTCCCGGTTCACCTAAAGCTGAAGAAAGACTTCTCCCACCAGAAATTGACCTTGATGCTGATCTTCGTAAAATTGTGAATATCAGAGCCTGCAACACACTAAGACTGTTTGTGCCAATCAGAGGAAGGCCATCTCCAGTATCCACATGGTCAAGAGAGAATGACGAACCTTTAGACAGAGCTACCATTGAAAGCACATCGTCTTTTACATCATTAGTGATTGGAAATGTGAACAGATTTGACAGTGGGAAATATAACTTGACTGTGGAAAACAGCTCTGGTACCAAGACAGTTTCTGTAACAGTTAGGGTTCTAGATACACCTGGGGCACCACAAAACCTCAAAATCAGCAAAGTTACTAAAGAGTCGGTCTCACTTGAATGGGATCCTCCCTTAAATGATGGTGGCACAAAGATTAAGAACTACGTCGTCGAAAAGCGTGAGGCAACAAGAAAGGCCTATGCTACTGTTAATGCCCTCTGCCACAAAACAACGTGGACTATTGATCAACTACAAGAAGGCTGCAACTACTACTTCAGAGTTCTGGCTGAAAATGAATATGGCATTGGTCTTCCAATTGAAACTACTGAGTCAGTCAAAGTGTCAGAGAAACCTCAGCCGCCAGGCAAGATTACACTTCAAGACGTTACAAAGACCAGTGTTACACTGTCTTGGGAGAAGCCTGAACATGATGGAGGAAGTAGAGTAGTTGCCTATGTCGTAGAGATGCAGAGTAAAGGCAGTGAGAAATGGACACAAGCTGTGATTGTCAAAGTTCCTGAGGCAGTTATTTCTGGGCTTACTCCTGGTGAGGAGTATATGTTCCGTGTTTCAGCAAGGAATGAAAAAGGCACTAGTGACCCTCGGCAAATTGGTGTGCCAGTAATTGCTAAAGACCTTGTAATTGCTCCATCTGCCAAGCTGTTATTCTCAACATTTAGTGTCCTTGCTGGAGAGGACTTGACAATAGATATTCCATACATTGCTCGCCCCAAAGCTGCGGTATCTTGGATAAAGGATGCTGCACCACTTAAACGAACCTCTAGGATTAATTTCTCTTCCACAGATACCCTCCTTAATCTTGTGATCAAGGAGGCAGCTAGAGATGATGTTGGCCAGTATAGTATCAAACTGTCAAACACAGCTGGTGAGACATTAGTGGATATTAGAGTTGTTGTTCTTGACAAACCTGGCCCACCTACTGGCCCAGTGAAAGTTGAAGAAGTAACAGCTGACAGTGTTACTATTTCATGGAAGCCACCAGAGTATGATGGAGGCTGCACCATAAACAACTATTTGGTGGAAAAGAGAGACACATCTACAACTAATTGGGTAGTTGCAGCAGCAAATGTAGCCAGGACAAAGATTAAAGTTGGAAGACTGAAAACAGGTTCTGAATATCAGTTCAGAATCACAGCTGCGAACAGGTATGGGAAGAGTCCTCTGCTTGTCTCTGAGTCTGTCATAGCACAATACCCATATAAGCTTCCAGGTCCACCTGGAACACCGTTTGTCCACTCTTCTACCAAAGATAGCATGATAGTGATGTGGAATGAGCCAGTTATTGATGGAGGAAGCAATATTTTGGGATATCATCTTGAACGTAAAGACAGAAATAGTATTCTCTGGGTTAAACTCAATAAAACTATAATCCAGGACACGACTTACAAGACCATAGGACTTGAGGCAGGACTTGAATATGAATTCAGAGTATATGCTGAGAACATAGTAGGTATTGGAAAGGCAAGCAAACTTTCAGAGGGCTATATTGCCAGAGATCCTTGTGATCCTCCTGGTACACCTGAAGCAGTTAGAATTACAAAGAATTCCATCACAATCACATGGACTAAGCCTGAGTATGATGGTGGAAGTAAAGTCACTGGCTATATCGTTGAAAAGAAAGAATTGCCTGAAGGACGCTGGCTGAAGGCAAACTTCACCAATGTCATTGAGACAGAGTATACTGCCACAGGACTTGCAGAAGACCAGAAATATGAGTTCCGGGTCATTGCAAGAAATGCAGCAGGTGTTTTTAGCCCTCCTTCTTATAGCACCGGACCTATTACTGCAAAAGATGAGATTGAGTCACCCCGCATCAGCATAGATCCACAGTACACACAAACAATTGTTATAAATGCAGGAGAGACCTTCAAGATTGATGCAGATGTCCATGGTAAACCACTCCCCACAATTCACTGGATGAAGGGAGATCAAGAACTTGGAAACACGATGCATCGTGAAATTAAAAACAATGATACTTATGCATGCTTGTCTGTAAAAGAGGCCAAACTTGCTGATGGTGGCCAGTATACACTGCTGCTAAGAAATCCAGGAGGTGAGAAAGCTGTTCAAGTCAACGTCAGTGTCCTAGATAAACCTGGAGCACCTGAGGGACCCATTTCCATCACAGGGGTTACCAGTGAACAGTGTTGTCTTGTTTGGAAACCTCCTAAACAGGATGGTGGAAGCAAGATCACTCACTACATTGTTGAAAGAAGGGAGACAAGCAGATTGATTTGGACTCTGGTTGAAAATAAAGTTCAAGGAGAGTATTTGAAAGTAACAAAACTCCTCGAGGGCAATGAATATATTTTCAGAGTTTTGCCAGTCAACAAATTTGGAGTTGGTGAACCACTACAGTCTGACCCAGTTGTCATTAAGGATCCATTTATGCTTCCAGATGCTCCAAAGGGAATTGAGGTCTCAAATGTCAAGAAAGCCTCAATGGTCTTAAGTTGGGAGGCACCTACAAGTGATGGTGGCTCTCCGATCACTGGGTACATCATTGAAAAACATGACAAGGAAGGTGTTAGATGGACCAGATGCAACAGACAAACAGTTACTGATCTAACCTTCAAAGTTACTGGTCTCCTTGAAGGACACTTGTATGAATTCAGAATTGCAGCTGAGAATGCTGTTGGGGTTGGTAAGCCCAGCTCAGCCACAGTATTCTATAAGGCTCTGGATCCTGTGTTCAAGCCAGGTCCACCAAATAATCCTAAAGTGACAGACACAACTAAATCCTCTGTGTCCCTTTCTTGGGGGAAGCCTGTTTATGATGGTGGATGTGAAATCCAAGGATACATTGTTGAGTCATGTGAAGTAAAATCACCAGTGGAAGAGGCAAAGGAAGGCGAAGATAGCACAGTTGCTGAAGAATGGACAATGAGCACCCCACCAACAGGTGTTAAGCTAACACGCTTCACAGTGGAAAACCTGAAAGAAAAGCAGGAATACAAATTCAGGATTTGCGCAGTTAACAAGGTTGGTGTTGGTGAGCATGCAGACATTCCTGGTTACATTCTTCCAGAGGACAAGACCGAGGAACCAGATCTTGATATTGACCCTGAGTTCAGAAAGCTTGCCATTATTAAAGCAGGAGCATCTCTCAGAATTTTCATTGCTATCAAAGGACGTCCTGTGCCACAAATTAAATGGGAGAAAGATGAAGGTCCTATTAAAGAGACCGTTCAAGTTGAGGTGTCAAGTAGTCACACTTCTCTTGTGATTGATAAGGTAAATAGATCTGACAGTGGAAAGTACACTGTGTTTGCAGAAAACACTTGTGGTATAAAGACTGCAACCATCAATGTAAAAGTTCTTGACACACCTAGTGCTCCAGTTAACATTAAAGTGCAAGAAATTACAAAAGAGTCTGTCACTCTTTCATGGGAGCCTCCTGCCTTGGATGGTGGAGCTAAGATAAAAAATTATATCGTTGAGAAACGTGAAACTACAAGAAAAACCTTCTCTGCTGTTGTAACAAATTGTCATAAACTATCATGGAAAGTTGAACCACTTCAAGAGGGCTGTAGTTACTACTTCCGAGTTCTTGCAGAAAATGAACATGGGGTTGGATTACCTGCAGAGATTACTGATCCATTAAAAATATCAGAAGTACCCCAGTGCCCTGGCAAATTAAGCGTTGTAGATGTTACAAAAACAAGTGTCTCTCTTGCTTGGGAAAAACCAGTGCATGATGGCGGCAGCAGAATTATTCAGTACCTTGTTGAAATGCAAGTTAAGGGCAATGACAAGTGGTCTGGTTGTGCTAACGTGAAAACGTTAGAAGCTGTTATTAAGAATTTGAACCCTGGGGAAGAGTACACTTTCAGAGTTATTGCTATTAATGAAAAAGGAAAGAGTGACCCGAGAACCCTTGCAGTACCAGTGCAAGCAAAAGATCTTGTAATTGAACCAGATGTTAGACCTGCATTCAGCAACTACAGTGTTCTTGTTGGAAAGGACCTTCAAGTTGAAATTCCAGTTTTTGGACGCCCTAAACCAAAGGTCACATGGACAAAGGATGGTGCAGCCCTCAAATTCACAACAAGAGTGAACATTTCTAATACACCATGCAGCACAATTCTTAGCATCAAAGAAGCTGCAAGAGAAGACAGTGGCATGTATGGAATTAATGTTTCCAATGTTGTTGGACAAAAGGATGCAACAATTGAAATCATCACCCTTGACAAACCAGGACCACCATCTGGGCCTGTAAGATTTGATGAGGTAACAGTATCTAGTGTTACACTCTCATGGGATCCACCAAAATACACTGGTGGATGTTCAGTTTCAAACTACATTGTACAAAAGAGAGACACAACCACCACCACATGGGAGAATGTTTCTGTCTCAGTGGCAAGAACAACACTCAAGGCACTCAGACTGAAAACTGGGGCTGAGTATCAGTTCAGGATTATTGCTCAAAATAGATATGGCAAGAGTTTTGCTTTAGACTCTGCAGCTGTTATAGCTCAGTACCCATATAGAGAACCCGGCCCACCTGGAACTCCATTTGTTTCATCACTGTCCAGAGATCATATGGTTGTAGAGTGGCATGAACCTGTTTCAGATGGAGGTAGTAGTATTATTGGTTACCATCTTGAAAGAAAAGAGAGAAACAGTATCCTCTGGACCAAGATAAACAAGACACTGATTCAAGAAACAAAGTTTAAAACCAGTCCATTAGAAGAAGGCATTGAATATGAATTTAGAGTCTATGCTGAAAACATTGTTGGTATTGGTAGGTGCAGTAAGATCTCTGAGGGATATGTTGCCCGTGATCCATGTGATCCACCTGGTATTCCAGAAGCTATCCATATCAGCAAGAATGCAATAACAATCCAGTGGACGAAGCCAGAATATGATGGAGGAAGTGTTATAACTGGCTATAATGTTGAGAAGCGTGATCTGCCTGAGGGGCGTTGGATGAAAGCTAGTTTTACAAATGTAATTGAAACCCAATTTACTATCACTGGACTCACAGAGGGTGAAAAATATGACTTCAGAGTAATTGCAAAGAATGCTGTTGGCACTATTAGTAAGCCATCCTACAACAGCGGACCTATTGTTGCATTGGATGAGGTGGAGCCTCCCAAGTTTTCAATTGATCCTGAATACACTCAGACTCTTATTGTGAATGCCGGTGATACTTTCAAAATGGATGCAGATGTCCATGGCAAGCCAGTACCTACAATTCAGTGGTTCAAAGCTGACAAGGTCATTGAAAACACAATCCGATGTGAACTCAAGAATACTGACACTAGAGCAATGATTGTCATAAAAGATGCAGTCAGACAAGATGGTGGAGAATACACTCTTCAACTCACTAATGTCGGTGGCTCACAAACTGTTTCATTCCATGTCAAGGTACTTGACAAACCCAGTTCACCAGAAGGACCTCTTCATGTCACAGGACTATCAAGCGATAAATGTACACTATCATGGCGCCCCCCTCTACATGATGGCGGAAGCACAATTAGTCATTATGTTATTGAAAGACGTGAAACAAGTCGTCTAGCTTGGACTGTAGTTGCTAGTGATTGTAAAGCTACAGTATACAAAGTGACAAACCTTCTTGAAGGCAACGAATATATTTTCCGTGTCATGGCTGTCAACAGTTATGGTGTTAGTGAGCCAATCAATAGTTCAGCTGTAATAATGAAGAATCCATTTGTAGCCCCTGGATCACCACAGATTCTGGAGGTGACTAACATTGCGCGTGACTCTATGACAGTGTGCTGGAGTGCTCCCGAGACTGATGGTGGAAGTGAAATTGTTGGATATATCGTTGAAAAGAAGGATCGGTCTGGGATTAAATGGACCAGATGCAACAGACAAAAAGTTACTGATGTATGTTTCAGAGTGCAAGGTCTGATAGAGGATCATGAATATGAGTTCAGAGTATCAGCTGAAAATGCAGCTGGAATCAGTGAACCCAGTTTACCAACATCATACTATAAAGCCTCTGATCCCAAATATAAACCTGGCCCACCCACACATGTACATGTAATTGACACAACAAAGAGCTCCATTTCAGTGGCATGGGGAAAGCCTCTTAATGATGGCGGAAGTGCGATACAAGGATATATTGTTGAGATATGCAAAGCTGAGGAGGAGGAATGGTCTATGTGCACTCCACCAACTGGCCTGCGCGTGAATAAATTTGAAATCACCAAATTAACAGAACAACAGGAATATAAGATTCAGGTCTGTGCCATAAATAAACTAGGAGTGGGTGAGCCTGCTCTCATTCCTGGGACTGCTAAACCAGAGGAGAAACTTGAAGCTCCTGAAATTCACCTTGATTCAGAACTGAGGAAAGGCGTAGTTGTACGTGCTGGAGGATCAGTTAGAATTAATATGCCTTTTAAGGGAAGACCAACACCTGAGATTAAATGGACTAAAGATGATGGAGAGTTGTCAGAGAGGGCAGTGGTTGAGAAGGGCCTAAACTTCACGCAACTTTCAATTGATTCTTGTGACAGAAAGGATTCTGGAAAATACACCCTGACCCTGCAAAACAGCAGTGGTTCTGTGTCTGAATTTGTGGCAGTGAAAGTATTAGATACACCTGGAGCTCCTCAAAACCTAGTAGTTAAAGATATTAAGAAAGACTCTGTTACTCTTGTTTGGGACCCACCACTTATTGATGGAGGTGCAAAAATTAAGAATTATGTTGTTGATAAGCGTGAATCCACAAGAAAGGCATATGCCAGTGTCACAACCAAGTGTAGCAAGACTAGCTTCAAAGTGGAAAATCTTGCAGAGGGGGCCATGTACTACTTCAGAGTTATGGCTGAAAATGAATTTGGAATAGGCTTACCAGTTGAAACAAAGACTGCTTCAAAGGCTTCTGAAGTACCACTGCCAGTTGGAAAGGTCTTGTTGACTGATGTGACAAAATCCAGTGCATCCCTGTCCTGGGAGAAACCAGAGCATGACGGTGGAAGCAGGATTGTAGGTTACTTGATTGAAATGCAACCCAAGGGAACAGATAAGTGGGGTGTAGCAACATCTGTCAAAACGTGTGAAGGCACTGTCACTGGATTAACTGCTGGCCAAGAATATCTGTTGCGTGTTCTTGCATATAATGAAAAAGGAAAGAGTGAGCCAAAACTTCTTGCAGCTCCTGTCATTGCCAATGACTTAGCAATCGAACCAAGCCTCAAAGTACAATTTAGTACATATAATGTAAAATCTGGAGATGATCTCAAATTGGAAATACCTGTCTTTGGACGTCCCAAGCCAAAAGTTACTTGGATGAAAGATGGACAAGGGCTTAAAGTGACATCTAGAATAAATACTTCAAGTACTCCAACCTCAGCAATTTTGAAGATTACTGAGGCCAATAAAGATGATCTGGGGAAGTACGCAATCACCGCAACAAACAGTGCTGGTGCTGTTACAGAAGAAATTGGAATAATTATACTTGATAAGCCTGGTCCACCAACAGGCCCAATGAAAGTAAAAGAAGTGAGTAATAACTTTGTCACAATCTCATGGGAACCCCCATCCTACACTGGAGGCTGCCAAGTAAAGCATTACATTGTTGAAAAACGAGACACCACCACAACAACATGGGAAGTGGTATCTGGATCTGTAGCTAGAACGTCGCTCAAAATAACAAAACTGAAAACGGGTGCAGAATACCAATTTAGAGTCTGTGCTGAAAACAGGTATGGTAAAAGCACCTTTTTGGATTCAAAGGCAATTGTTGTTCAGTATCCTTATAAACCTCCAGGGCCACCTGGAACACCATATATCAAGTCTGCCACTAAGGATCAAATGATAATTGAGTGGAATGAGCCTGTCAATGATGGTGGAAGCCCAGCAATTGGCTACCACCTAGAAAGCAAGGAACGAACTAGTATCCTGTGGACAAAGCTGAACAAAACTCTCATTACTGATACCATGTTTAAGATATGCAATCTTGAAGAAGGCATTGGATATGAATTCAGGGTGTATGCTGAGAACATTGTTGGTATTGGCAGAGCCAGTAAGGTTTCAGAAAGCTTTGTTGCTCGTGATCCATGCGATCCACCTGGTACTCCAGAAGCCATTGCCATCTCAAAGAACCATGTGGTAATTCAGTGGACAAAGCCTCAGTATGATGGTGGCAGCAAAGTGACTGGATATATTGTTGAAAAGAGAGATTTGCCTCAAGGTCACTGGATGAGGGTCAACTTCACCAATGTGATTGAGACCGAATTCGCAATTACAGGCTTAACAGCGGACCAACAGTATGAATTTAGAGTAACTGCAAGAAATGCTGCCGGTATTTTCAGTGAGCCATCTGACAGCACTGGACCAATTACTGCAACAGACGAAATTGAACCTCCAAGTGTTTCAATTGACCCTAAGTACAAAGATGTCATTGTGGTTAATGCAGGAGAGAATTTGACTCTTGATGCAGACATTCATGGAAAACCAATTCCTGATGTCCAGTGGTTGAAGGAAGGAAAGGAAATGGATAAGACACTGCGCATAGAAGTAAAAACAACACAGAAATGTGCCTCAATTACAATCAAGGACTGTACACGGTTAGACAGTGGCCATTACGATCTTGTACTAAGAAACAGTGGTGGAACAAAATCAATTCCAATCACTGTAAGGGTTCTTGATAGACCAGGACCACCCACTGGGCCACTACGTGTAATTAATGTAATGTCTGATAAATGTGACCTGTTTTGGACTGAGCCATCTCAGGATGGTGGTGCTAACATTTCTCACTACATTATTGAGAAGAGAGAAACAAGCAGGTTATCATGGACTTTAATTGATTCCACTGTTCCAGCTACCACTTACAAGATAACAAAGCTCTTGACAGGTGATGAATATATTTTCAGAGTTATGGCTGTCAATAAATATGGCATTAGTGACTCTTTGGAGTCAGAGGCAATTATTGCTCGCAACCCATATAAGCCTCCAAGTGCACCATCATCACCAGACGCAAGTGAGATAACTAAAGATTCAATGGTTCTATCATGGAACGCCCCAGATAGCGACGGTGGAACAGAAATTATTGGTTACCATTTGGAGAAACGAGACAAAGATGGTGTAAGATGGACCAAATGTAATAGGCAAAAGCTGACTGACTTGCACTTCAAAGTAACTGGTCTTTCTGAGGGGCATTTCTATGAATTCCGTGTGGCTGCTGAGAATGAAGCTGGCATTGGAGAACTAAGTGATTTATCTCTATTTTACCGAGCAATTAATGCCACAACTCCTCCTGGCCCACCCCATCATCCTAAAGTGACAGATCACACCCGTTCATCTGTGTCCCTGGCTTGGGGTAAACCAGCCACTGACGGTGGTGCATACATTAAAGGTTACATTGTTGAGATGAAAGAAGTTTCTGCAGAAGAATGGACCATATGTACACCTCCAACTGGTTTACAAGCAACACGCTTAACAGTAGAAAACCTAAAAGAAAATTCAGAGTATAACTTCCGTGTTTGTGCCATTAATTCTGAGGGAGTTGGAGAACCAGCTGATGTTCATGGCTCGGTTATTGCCGCCGAAAGAGTTGAAGCACCTGAGATTGAACTCGATGCTGACCTTAGGAAAGTAGTCTCTGTCCGTGCAAGTGGATCACTTCGTCTGTTTATAACGATCAGAGGCAGACCTCAACCATCTGTCAAATGGGAGAAAGAGGAGAGTGCTTTAACTGAGCGTGCAGTAATTGAGTCTACTAGTTCATACAGCATGCTTGTGATAGACAATGTCAATAGATTTGACAGTGGAAAATACATTCTTACTCTTGAAAATAAGAGTGGCACAAAATCAGCATTTGTGAATGTCAGGGTTCTTGACTCTCCAAGTGCACCCCAGAAATTTGAAGTCAAGGATGTTACAAAAGACTCAGTGACTCTTTATTGGGAACCTCCTCTTACTGATGGTGGAGCAAAAATAACTAACTACATTGTAGAAAAGCGAGAATCTACAAGAAAAGCATATGCAACTGTCACAAGTAACTGCACACAAAATTTCTTCAAGATAGATGAATTACAGGAGGGTGGAATATTCTACTTCCGGGTATGTGCTGTTAATGAGTATGGCATTGGTGTCATGGTGGAAACAAAGAATCCAGTCAAAGTTGCCCAGGTACCTATGCCCCCAGGAAAGGTGTCTCTTGTGGATGTTACTAAGAACAGTGTAACACTCACTTGGGTGAAACCTGCACATGACGGTGGCAGTAAAGTAATTTGTTACAATGTAGAAATGCAACCAAAAGGCACTGACAAATGGGGTGTCTGCTGCACAGTGAAAGTTCCAGAGGCTACTGTTACTAATCTTACCCCAAATGAAACATACTCTTTCAGGGTAATTGCACTGAATGAGAAAGGAAAGAGTGAACCCCAAGAACTTGGCGTGCCTGTCCGTGCTAAAGATATAGAGATAGAACCTTCAGTTAATCTGCTCTTTAATACTTTCAGTGTTAAGGCTGGAGATGACCTGACTGTTGAAGTTCCTGTAAGAGGCAGGCCTAAGCCAGTTGTTTCATGGAAGAAAGACAGCCTTCCTGTCAAGCAAACAACTTCTCTCACAGTAGTTAATACCATGGTATCCAGCAAGATTATCATCAAGGAAGCTGCTGTTGAACATGTTGGAAAATATGAAATCACTCTTGCCAATACAGCAGGCACCATTTCCACAGATGTTAATATTGTGGTTCTTGATAAACCAGGGCCACCAGCTACAGTAAAGGTTGATGCTGTAACTTCTGACAGCATTACTCTATCGTGGACTCCCCCTGAATATGATGGCGGGTGCTCCATCAATAACTACATTGTTGAGAAGAGAGATACCAACACAACAGTGTGGCAGATTGTGTCAACAAATGTTGCCAGAAACTCCATCAAGGTTTCTCGGCTGACACATGGTTCTGAATATCAGTTCCGTATATATGCAGTGAATCGCTATGGTAAGAGCAAGCCTATTGACTCTCCTGGAATTACTGCAGAATACACGTTCAAACAGCCTGGGCCACCTGCTACTCCCCGGGTGGCACATGCCACAAAGTCCTTTATGCTTGTCACATGGAATGAACCAGTCAACGATGGTGGTAGCACAGTTCTTGGATATCATTTGGAACGCAAGGAGAGGAGCAGTATTCTGTGGACAAAGATGAACAGAGTTCTTATCAAAGATACAGAATTTAAAGTAACTGGTCTCGAAGAGGGTATGTTCTATGAGTATCGTGTATATGCTGAAAACATTGCTGGTATTGGAAAGGTTAGCAAAGTCAGTGAGGCTGTAGCTGCAAGAGATCCTTGTGATCCTCCTGGTCAACCACTGGTTACAAGCATTACTAGAACCTCTGTGTCTCTCTCTTGGACAAAGCCTGAGTATGATGGAGGAGCCAAAGTTACAGGTTACACCATTGAACGCAGAGACCTTCCAGAGGGTCGTTGGATGAGATGCAATTTCACAAATGTTGTTGAAACATACTTTGATGTTACTGCTCTTACTCAAGATCAGCAATATGACTTCCGTGTCATTGCAAAGAATGCTGCTGGACTGTTTAGTGAACCATCTGAAAATACAGGCCCTATCACAGTGAAAGATGATGTCGATCCACCACGCATTATGATGGATGTGAAGTTCAGAGATACCATATTTGTAAAAGCAGGAGAGACACTGAAGATTAACGCTGATATTGCTGGACGTCCATTACCAATAGCATCATGGTTAAAGGATGGAAAAGAGATTGAACTCAAAGCAAGAATTCAGATATCTGCAGCAGACAATAGTACGATGATAACAATTAAAGACTGCATAAGGAGTGATTCTGGACAGTATGCCCTAACATTACAGAATGCAGGTGGAACAGTAACAACACCAGTGAAATGTGTAATCCTTGATAAACCAGGACCCTCAGCAGGACCACTGTCAGTCACTGACCGTACAGCAGAAGACTGCACATTGTCATGGGGACCACCACAAGAAATGGGTGGTGCAGATATCACTCATTATGTTGTTCAGAAAAGAGAGACCAGCAGTTTGGCATGGACAGTTGTACATGGAGAGGTAAAAGCAAGAACATGCAAAGTCACAAAACTCCTCAAAGGAAATGAATACATCTTCAGAGTTTTAGCTGTAAATAAGTTTGGACTTGGCGAAGCCCTTGCTAGTGAAATTGTCAAAGTCACTGATCCATTCACTTTTGCTGCAGCACCAACAAATGTTGAAATAACAAATATGAGCAGTGAGGAGATGACTCTCACTTGGGCTAAGCCTACTTATGATGGAGGCAGTGAGATCTGTGGGTATGTCATTGAGCGGCGTGAGAGATCAGGTCTTCGATGGGTCAGAGTTAACAGGGAGCTTGTAAAAGACCTAACATTTGTAGTGACTAAACTAAGACGAGGGTGTGAATATGAATACAGAGTATTTGCAGAAAATGCTGCAGGTTTAAGTCCTCCAAGTGATCCTTCTGCTCCAGCAAGAGCAGAGGATGCATTACTTCTGCCATGCCCGCCAACAAAACCAAAGGTCCTGGATCACACAAAGAACTCTATAACTATTGTCTGGAACAAGCCTTTGTCAGATGGTGGCACTCCAATAATTGGATACAGTGTGGAATACAAGAAAACAGAAGATGAGGAATGGATTGTTGCCATTCCGATGACAAAGAGCACAGAGTTCACAGCCTCTGGTCTCACTGCTGATGTTGAATATGTATTTGCTGTTAAATCAATTAATAAAATTGGCTCGAGCGAACATTCTCCAGTTTCTGAGCCACAGGCAGCAACAGACAGAAAGGAGGAACCTGTGTTTGATGTTGACATCGAGATGAGAAAAACTCTGATTATTAAGCATGGCCATTCCTTCACTCTGACAGCACCATTTAAAGGAATACCTGTGCCTTCAGTCACATGGAATAAGGAGGGAATTGATCTCAAATCAAGAGCTACAGTTGAAACAACTGGAACATATACATCGCTGACCATTGAAAAGGCAACAAGAAATGACTCAGGACAGTATACTGTTACACTGGATAATGGTGTTGGAACTGCATCATTGCCAATGGTTGTCAAAGTCCTTGATTCTCCTGGTCCACCAATTAATGTGAAGATTAAGGATGTCACAAAAGACTCAGCCACAGTAACTTGGGAAGCTCCAGAGAATGATGGAGGAGATGCTGTGAAGGCTTACCATGTTGAGAAACGTGAAGCTAGTAAAAAGGCCTGGGTATGTGTGACAAATAACTGCCACAATCTTGTATACAAGGTAGAGGACTTGCAAGAGGGTGCAATCTACTACTTCAGAGTCATTGGAGAGAATGAGTTCGGTATGGGTGTGCCTGCCGAGACAAAAGATGGAACAAAAATAACAGGTGATTATCGGTTTTATTTGAACCATAATTCACAATGTTATATTCGGCTTCTTTTTATGCTTATATTTTATATTCAAGTAAATTTATATTCAACTATTCATTTTAAAATGTGTTTTCTCTCCATGTTTCAACAGAAATACCAAGTCCTCCTGCCAGGCTTGGAGTGGCTGAAGTCACAAAGGACAGTGTAACAATTGTATGGTCAAGACCAGAATATGATGGTGGAAGCAGAATCAAGAGCTACCTCATTGATGCTCTGGAGAAAGGCCAGCAGAAGTGGGTGAAGTGTGCCACTGTAAAAGCCAACACCCATACAATCAAAGGGTTGAGGGAAAACTCTGAACTCTTCTTCAGAGTTCGTGCTGAAAATCATGCAGGACTCAGTGATCCAAAGGAAATGATTATTCCTGTCATTGTAAAGGATCAACTTGGTGAGTGTCATTTTATTTCTTGCCCAAAATATTACTCCCAATATACAAACATTCCACTAAAATGTGTGATTTTTGTCTGCAGATGCCCCTGAATTTGATATGAAGAACTTCCCACACAACACAGTTTATGTGAGAGCAGGGTCAAATTTGAAATTTGAGCTTCCTCTCACTGGCAAACCAATGCCAAAGGTAGCAATGACAAGAAACAATGTTCCAGTCAAGTGTGGAAAGAGATTCAGTTATGAAGTAACTCCAGAAAGTCTTAATGTTGATCTGAAAGAAAGCATTGCCGGTGATGCTGGAAGATATGATTTTGTAGCCTCCAACACAAGTGGAACAACCAAAATGTTTGTAAACATACTGGTATTGGACAGACCTGGTCCTCCAGTTGGCCCAGTTGAAATAAGTGATGTTGGAGAAACAAGCCTGTGTCTCAAATGGCTCCCACCAATATATGATGGTGGTAGCCCAGTGACCAACTATGTTGTACTCAGGCGTGAAACAAGCACACCAGCTTGGGTAGAGGTGTCATCCACAGTTGCCAGGAATGCAATTAAAGTTACCAAACTAACAAAGGGCGAAGAGTACCAATTCAGAATTAAAGCAGAGAATCGCTTTGGCATCAGTGACCACATCGACTCTCAGACTGTCACTGTGAAACTTCCGTATAGTGAGTACATATTTATTGTATTTTGTTTCTCTTCCAACAGTAACAAACTTTCAAATGTAAATCTCACTCTTTAACTGTTTATTCTAGCAATCCCTGGGCCACCATCAACACCATGGGTGAGCTTTGTTTCAAGAGAAAGCATTACTGTCTGCTGGCACGAACCGGTAGTAGATGGAGGAAACCCAGTGTTTGGGTACCATGTTCAGATGAAAGAAAGAAGTAGTGTCCTTTGGCAGCTAATAAACAAGACCGCACTTCCTGCTAATCAAATTAGAGTGACAAACATATGCCCTGGCATGATCTACGAATTCAAGGTTGCTGCGGAAAATGCTGCTGGTGTTGGAAAATTCAGCAAAACATCAGAGGAAGTACTTGCCATTGATGCTTGTGGTACGTTACTGAATGCATGAAATTGCTGTATATGTAGGAAATATTGTGCGTAAAATCCACTGTTAGAGCTGTTGTTAAATATGAAATTCTTGTCTTGGTTTAGATCCTCCAGCAAATGTGAGAATCTCTGAAATTACAAAGAGCTCAGTTAGCCTTGTCTGGCAGAAGCCTCCATTTGATGGTGGAAGCAAGATCACTGGCTACATGGTTGAGCGAAGAGAAGCTCCAAATGGCAGGTGGACAAAGGCTAACTTTACCAATGTCATTGAGACAAATTTCATTGTCTCAGGTTTAACACAGAATCAGTCATATGAATTTAGACTCTTTGCAAAGAATGCAGTTGGCTCTGTAAGCAACCCATCTCTTATTGCTGGACCCGTAACTTGTGTGGATGTTTCTGGTGAGTATTACACTTTTCATACCAAATTCATTTACCAATTTCTTGTTTTAAGTGTTTCAGTACCTAATGATTCAGTACTTAGATGTAATTTTAAGTATCATTTGTCTACTTCCTATTTTAGGTGCTCCAGCAATTGACTTGCCCCCTGAGTACCTGGATGTTGTACAATATAAAGCTGGGGCTTCTGTAAAGATAAGACTAGGAATTATTGCCAAGCCTTTGCCAACAATTGAATGGCTCAAGGATGGAAAGGAATTAGTTACAAGTTCACAGCTTTCAATTGAAAGCACCACTGATGCATCTGCCATCCTTATCAAGGATGCCACTCGTTACCACACTGGTACATATGAAATGAAGATCAGGAATGTGTTTGGCACAGCATCTGCCACTATCAGAATACTGATTCTAGGTATGTTCATTTTTGTGTGGCAAGCTTGAAACATACTTATTTCACGATCTGTCATCAATTTTCAATGCCAATTAATTCATTTATTTAAATATCCTTTCTATTTGAACATTACTAGACAAACCAGGCCCCCCTGCTGGAAACATTGAGTTTAAAGCAGTGAGTGCTGACAACATAACTATTGCATGGGAACCAGTGACAGATGATGGAGGATCCAAAGTCACCCATTATGTGGTGGAAAAAAGAGAGACAAGCCGAACTGTGTGGTCTACTATTTCTGACTGTTTGGAGAAGTGCACAGTATCTGTCCAGAAGCTAATCCGAGGAAGTGAATATGTCTTCCGTGTAAGAGGAGTCAACAAATTTGGAGTTGGAGATCCTCTGGATTCTGAACCCATTGTTGCCAAGAATGCTTTCGGTAATAAATTATAGTTCACATTGTCAAGAAATATACGTCTTTGAGATTTAAAAATTCTTAAATACATTTCTGCATTTTAAATGTTTCTGTTTAGTTTCTCCTGGACAACCCACCACACCAGAGGCAAAAGAAATCACAAGAACCTCAATGCAGATTGTGTGGGACAAACCAGGAGTGGATGGTGGTAGCACGGTTACAGGTTACTATTTACAGCGACGTGATAAGAAGAGTTTACGTTGGATTAAGGTTTACAAAGACCCCATAAGTGACACAACAGCAAAAGTCCATCACTTGACTGAGGGAAATGAATATCAGTATCGTGTGTGTGCAATCAACAAAGCCGGAGAAGGCCCATTCTCAGATGTGTCTGACTTTTACAAAGCAGCTGATCCTGTTGGTGTGTATTTCTAATTTTATTACTACAATATTATTTATTTTATCTAATTTGTTCTCTACTAATATATTCTATTAATACATTATTGTAACTCATTTATCCAGTGTTTTGATGTGCAGTGTTTTTCAAGCATGGTTTGTGAATGTTTCTACAGATCCACCTTATGAGCCAACTAAGCTAAAGGTTGTTGATTCAACAAAAACATCTATTACTCTTGAATGGTCCAAACCAGAACATGATGGTGGAAGTGAAATTACTAGCTATGTTGTGGAGAAAAAGACTGGTGAAGAAGGAGAATGGACAGTGATCAGTCAAAAGGGTGAAGTCAGAACTACTGAGTATGTTGCTTCAGATCTTAAGCCAGATGTTGATTACTACTTCAGAGTATCTGCTGTGAATTGTGCTGGGCGAGGAGACCCGATAGAGATGGAGGAACCTGTGCAAGCTAAGGATATTCTTGGTATGTATCTAATTACAGTGTGGTATATATTTTTTTCTAACACAGGAATTATTTTTGCTACAGTGATGTTTAACCTACTTTGTTTTGTCCTTTTTTGTAGAGGAGGCCCAGGTTGATCCAGATGTTGCAATGAGAACTCATTACATTGTGAAAGCTGGAAAAGATGTTGAGATCATGGTACCTCTCAAGGGTAGACCTGCCCCAAGTGTATCCTGGAAGAAAGAAGAGCAAAACATTGACAGTGATCCTAAATATGACATTCACACCACAGATACTTCATCATGCCTTGTAATTTCACAAGTAACTCGAAATGATACTGGTAAATACACCATTGAAATATCAAATGGAGTAGGCCAACCAAAATCACTGACATTATCTGTGAAAGTACAAGACACTCCTTCTGCATGTAGAAATCTGGTCTTGAAGGATGTCACTCGTGGCAAAGTGACCCTTTGCTGGGAACCCCCACTTCTTGATGGTGGTGCTGAAATCACTAACTATATTGTTGAGAAGAGAGACTCTTCAAAACGCATGTATGCTTCTGTAACAAATAAATGTATGGAAACGACTTACGTAATTGAGGAGCTATCCGAGAAAACATCGTACTTCTTCCGTGTATCAGCAGAAAATGAGAATGGAGTAGGCGATCGATGTGATACAAAAGAAGCGGTTAAAGCCACTGAGAAACCAAGTCCTATTAAAGATCTGGCTATGAAAGATTCCTCAAAGACCTCAGTGACTCTACAGTGGAACAAACCAGATTATGATGGTGGTAGCATTATTACTGACTATATCATTGAAAAGAGAATTCAAGGTCAGGAAGATTGGGCCCCTGCTGGCACAAGCAAGCACTGCGAGCATACAGTCACAAAACTTAAGGAACTCACTGAGATGTTCTTTAGGGTTTGCTCCATGAATGAGAAGGGCAACAGTGATTTTACAGAGATCGGTCCAATTAAAGTAAAAGACTACATCATACCACCAGAGGCAAACCTTGAGGAGTATCCTGATGGACAGATCAGTGTGCGCCTTGGCCACAATGTACATATTGAGCTGCCATACAAAGGTAAACCCAGGCCAGCTATTCTTTGGCTGAAGGACAATTTGCCATTGAAAGAAAGTGAAAAGATTCGCTTCAAGAAGACAGAAAGCAAGGCAACCCTTATGATAAAGAATGTGGAAAAAGAGAATGGTGGTAAATATACACTTACTCTTGACAACAATGTCTCCAGGAAATCATTCCATATACAAGTCATCACCCTTGGACCACCTTCCAGACCCATTGGACCCATTCGCTTGGATGAGGTTAGAGCAGAGAGTATAATGATATCTTGGGATGAACCAAATGATAATGGAGGTGGAGAAATCACTTGCTACAACGTTGAAAAACGTGACACCTCACAGACAGACTGGAAGATGGCTTGTTCAAGTGTGATTGGAACATCATTCAAGGTACCAAATTTAATCAAAGGAATTCAGTATCAGTTCAGGGTGTGTGCAGAAAATCGCTATGGTGTAAGTGAGCCTCTGGTTTCACAAAATGTCATCGCCAAGCATGAGTTCAGACCACCAGGTCCCCCAGGCATGCCATTTGTCTACAATGTCACCAATGATGGAATGACAATTCAGTGGGAGGCACCTATCTTTGATGGTGGTTGTCCAGTACTTGGATTCCATGTTGAAAAGAAGGAAACAAACAGCATCATGTGGCAGAAAGTCAATCCGATCTTGATCACAGCAAGAGAATACAGGATAATTGGTCTTATTGAAGGCTTGCAATACCAGTTCAGGGTATATGCTCAGAACGATGCTGGATACAGTCGTATGAGTGATGAGAGCAAACCAACCATGGCTGTTTCTCCTGTTGGTAAGTTCACTTATTAACTCGTTAACATTTTTAATGCTGAAAAATTATCTGTGAAAACCCTGAAAAACTCTTCTAAAAACTGAACTTTTTAAATTATGTGTATTTAGATCCTCCTGGTACTCCTGACTATGTTGATGTGACAAGTGAATCTGTGAAACTAAAATGGGACGCACCCAAAAGAGATGGTGGAAGCAAAATCGTTGCCTACAATGTTGAGAAACGTCAAGGACAAGGTCGCTGGCTTAAGACCAATTTCACAGATGTAACTGACACTGAATTTATCGTACCTGGTCTAACTTGTGGTGAGCGCTATGAATTCAGGGTTATAGCAAGAAATGCCATCGGCACTATAAGCCCACCTTCTCAGTCTTCAGGCTATGTACTCATCAGAGATGAAAGCTGTAAGTACCCTGCAGTACATGCAGTACATATTGTGCACACATTTATTGCTCACATCAGAGTGATATTTTACTTTTCTTCTCCACTTGTAGTCTCTCCAAACATTGAATTTGGCCAAGAGTACTTTGAGGGAGTTGCCATTTCAGCAGGAGAAGTCCTCAGGCTTAAAGTCACAGTTACAGGAAGGCCAACACCCAAGGTCACATGGTACAGGGATGGTGTGGAATTGACTAAGAAGATGGTAGATATCACAACAATTGCTGGTTCCAGCACTCTCTTTGTCAGAGATGCTGACCGTTCTCACCGTGGCATTTATACTGTTGAAGCCAAGAATATTTGTGGAACCAAAAAGGAGCAAAAGAAAGTTGAAGTCTTTGGTATGTATAATGTTGTTTTCCTAGTCCCATTCTTTTGTGACTGTATCTCCCTGTATTACTCATTATTCTGATGTTTCTAGACACACCTGGAGAGCCTGTTGGACCAATTGTCTTTACAAACATATCAGAAGGCAAAGTAACACTTTCCTGGAATCCACCAGAGAATGATGGCTGCTCTCCGGTTACTCATTATGTGATTGAAAGGCGTGAAACCTCCAAAATTTCCTGGACACTAGTCACAGATCAGTGTGAGGAATGCACGTACAACGCCACCAAGCTGATTAAGACCAATGAATATCAGTTCCGTGTTTCTGCAGTCAACAAGATTGGTGTCAGTAGACCGCTGGACTCTGTTCCTATTATTGCTCAAATGCAATATAGTAAGTTTACATTTAACTCAATTTATGAATCAAATGTAATCATTATATTAAAAAATGGCAGCAAACTGATACACCGTATACATAAAATTCCATTAAAAATGTTCTCCTTCCTACAGCCACCCCAGATCTTCCTGGTACTCCTGATGCAACAGGAGCTGATGGGGAGAGTATTACAATCAGCTGGGCTCCACCAACAAATGATGGTGGAAATGCAGTTAAGCATTACATTGTTGAAAGACGTGAGAAGAAGACTGGGCGCTGGCTAAAGGTCTTAACTAGAAAACCAATTACAGAGCCTGCACACAGAGTGACTCATCTTACTGAGAATGTGGAATATGAATTCCGTGTTTATGCAGTTAATGATGCTGGAGTTGGAGCTCCAAGCAATATTTCAATGCCTATTAAATGTGCAGAGCCAACTGAAGAGCCAGATGCCCCTTCAATTGTTAATGTGACTGACACCACCAACACTTCTGTGAGTCTGGAATGGACTAGGCCTGGCTATGATGGTGGCATGGAGGTTTCTGGTTACATTATTGAGATGTGCAAGGGATCTGAAAAAGAATGGCACAGAATCAATGAGGATCTCTGCACTGTCACAAAGTACACAGCAACTGGTTTGGAAACTGGTGCAGAGTATAAATTCCGCATAATTGCAGTCAATGCTATTGGAAAGGGTGAAGCAAAGGAGATTTCTGAACCAGTACAAGCTGTGGACCGAGTGACCGCACCAGAGATTGAAATTGATGCAAGCTTCCAGCAAACACACATTGTCAAGAGTGGAGCCAGTGTGTGTCTCCGCATTGCTTTCAAAGGAAAGCCAGCACCCAGTGCTTCATGGATAAAGGTGGATGGAGAACTTGGTGTTATGGCAGATATAACTACCACAGAAACTTCCACTTCTTTGACACTGGAAAACTGTACACGAAATAACAGTGGAAAATACACTCTTGCTCTTGAGAACAGCAGTGGTAGCACATCTGTAACATTTACAGTTAAAGTTCTAGACACACCTGGATCTCCTGGCCCTCTCACGTTCAAGGATGTTACAAGGGGGGCCCTTTCACTTATGTGGGAGCCTCCAGTCAATGATGGTGGCGCACGTGTTCATCACTATCTCGTAGAGAAGCGTGAGGCCAGCCGTCGTACATGGACAGAGGCAGCGCCTAAGTGTACTCAAACCAGCTTGAGAGTTTCAGAGCTCCTGGAAGGAGTACCCTACTTCTTCAGAGTCATGGCAGAAAATCAGTATGGCCTCGGTGAAGCTTATGAAATGCCTGATCCAATTGTTGCCACAGCTGAACCAGCTCCACCAAAGAGACTAGACATTATTGATACCACTGATACAACAGTTACACTTGCTTGGCTGAAGCCTGAACATGATGGTGGCAGCCGTATCACAGCTTATTGTGTTGAGTCCAAAGTGAAGGGAACAGATGCATGGATTGTTAGTGGTTCTACCAAAAGCTTAACCCTTGTAGCTGAAGGCTTAACAGAAGGCTCAGAATATGAATTTCGTGTCAAAGCCAAAAATGATGCAGGGTTTAGTGTACCTAGAGAAGCATTCTCATCCGTTATTGTTAAAGAACCCCGTATTGAACCAACCGCAGATCTAAGTGGCATTACCGATCAGCTTATTTCTTGCAAGTCTGGCGGTTCATTTGAGATTGATGTCCCAATTAGTGGTAGACCAGCTCCAAAGATTATTTGGAAGCTTGAAGAAATGAGACTAAAAGAAACTGACAGAGTTTCAATCAAGACAACCAGGAATAGGACCACTCTGACTGTTAAGGACAGCATGCGAGGTGATGGAGGACGGTACTTCCTTACCCTTGAGAATGTCACTGGTGCCAAAACATTCACTGTCACCGTCAATGTCATTGGCAGACCCAGTCCTCCAGAAGGCCCTATTGAGATTTCCTCGATTACGTCTGAGTCTTGCAAATTAACATGGAATGAGCCTGAGGATGATGGTGGAACTGATATAACCAACTACATTGTTGAGAAGCGTGAATCTGGCTCCACTGCCTGGCAGCTTGTTAACTCCAGTGTGAAACGCACATCATTTCATGTTTCACATCTGACAAAGTATATGCAGTACACTTTCCGTGTTAGTGCTGAAAACAGATTTGGTGTGAGCAAACCAACGGAGTCTGAGACAATTGTTGCAGAACATCCATTTGGTAAGCAGTTAAAATAATAATAAAAATAACTTAAAACATATTACAAAGGAGCATGTAATTCCTGAAGGCTAATTTTATTCACTGCTTTTCTGTCACAGTTCCACCAGGGCCTCCAACCAGGCCGGAAGTGTTTGCTGTTACTGCTAATACCATGAGCATTCGTTGGGAAGAACCATACCATGATGGTGGTAGTAAGGTGACTGGGTACTGGATTGAGAAGAAGGAGCGCAATACTATTCTCTGGGTCAGAGAAAACACCATCCCATGCTTCGACTGTTACTACAAGGTGGACGGCCTTGTTGAAGGTCTTGAGTACCAGTTCAGAGTGTATGCAATGAATAATGCCGGCCTCAGCAAAGCAAGTGAAGCTTCAAAGAGAGCTGTGGCTCAAAATCCAGTCGGTAAGTAAATAAAATGTGCTCTAAAAATATAACATAAAGATATTTTCTTCCAAATGCTTCTTTTAATTTTGCAAACATACTGATTTTTGTCCATGTTTGTATTTCTCAAGATCCCCCAGGAAAGCCAGAAGTGACAAATGTGTCGAGATCAACAGTTTCAATTAAGTGGTCTGTACCACTGAATGATGGTGGAAGCCCAATTGTAGGTTACATTGTTGAGCGCAAGCCATACACCATCACTGGAGAAGGTCGTTGGCTAAAGTGCAACTACACTAATGTTACTGATACAAACTTCACCATTACTGCTTTGGGAGAAGGAGAGGTGTATGAGTTCCATGTGATTGCCAAGAACGCTAACGGCGTGTTCAGCCTGCCATCAGCTTCAACAGGCGCAGTGACTTGCAAGGCAGAATACAGTGAGACTCTCTTTTTGCTTTTTAGCCAAGGTGGTAGTGCAGGGCTGTAATGAAAAGCTATAACATTCTTTCTTTGTCTTGCAGCTCCTCCAAAAGCAGAATTGGACAGCAAACTTCTTGTGGACACAGTAACTATCAGAGCAGGATCAGATCTTGTTCTTGATGCTGCTGTTGGTGGTAAGCCTGAGCCAAAAGTTTCCTGGGCCAAGGGGCAGAAGGAGCTAGACCACTGTGAGAAATACTCTCTACAGTATTCTAGCACCCGTGCACTGGCAATCATAAAGTTCTGCGATAGAGATGACACTGGAAATTATGTTCTGACAGTGAAGAACGCCAGTGGAACCAAAACCGCTGAAGTCAACGTAAAGGTGCTTGGTAAGTGTAATGATTATATTCACTTACCAATTATACTCAGTCCACATATATAGAAGATCAAAGCACTGTTTAACTCTGCCATACATGTCTAACAAGGTTGTTCTTGCGTCTGTTCTTTTCTAAGATACACCGGGCCCATGCAGGGAAATAACAGTAAGCAATGTGACTGAGGAGAAATGCAAACTGTCCTGGAAGGAACCACTAGAGGATGGTGGTGACCTCATCACGCACTACATTGTGGAGAGGAGAGACACCAACAGACTAAACTGGGTCATCATGGATGCAGAGTGCAAGGGCCTCACATGTGACATTACCAGACTTTTCAAAAACAATGAATATATTTTTAGAGTGAGAGGTGTGAACAAGTATGGAGCAGGTGTGCCTCTGCAGTCTTCACCAATCTTTGCCAGAAACTCATTCAGTAAGTATAATATTTAACAAAAATACTCTACATTTAATAATAGTCAAAAAGCGCTGTTTATTAAAGTTCCTGCTTTACTGCAGCTGTCCCATCACCTCCGGGACCACCAGAAATCCTTGCTGTTGGAAAAGATTTTGCCACAATTGAGTGGTTGAAGCCTGAGAGTGATGGAGGTAGTGAGGTCACAAACTACTTGATTGAGAGGAAGGAGAGGAAGAGCATCAGATGGGTCAAGGTCAACAGAGATTCTATTCTCAAAGACACATCCTTCAAGGTCACAGGTCTGCAAGAGGGCAACATTTACCAGTTCCGGGTAACAGCCATGAACGCTGCTGGTGATAGTGAGCCCAGTGACGCGTCCATGTATGCTGTCTGCCGACTGCCAACAGGTACATGATTCACACAAATGTCTTCATCAGCTACAAAGGGCTGCATGTGAATTACATAATGCTTACAGTTCAATGGTTGTGACATTTCCACTACAGGCAAGCCGGATGCTCCATCAATTCCACGTGTAATAGACACACACAAGGACAGCATTAGCCTTGCCTGGGCAAGACCAGTGGAAGATGGAGGTGCGGATGTTCTTGGTTATGTCCTTGAAATGCAAGAACTAGGCTCTGACACATGGACCAAGACACATGAGAAGACTGTTAGAAATACAGAATACACTGTGACAGGTCTTACTCCTGGCAAAAAGTACTGTTTCAGAGTTGCTGCAGTCAATGTCAATGGAACAGGTGACTTCAGTGATCCATGTACTGAAGTAGAGCCTGTTGAAAGAATGGGTAAGTTTAAAGAGTTCATAGTTATATATATGTTCATAAAAAGTTTGTTAACACATATATATTCTTGAAACTTGCAGATAATTCGTCACTCAGTACTTTGTATTTCACTACCATAATGATAATTTATTTTCTCAGAAATTCCTGATCTTGAGCTTCCTGATGATCTGAAGAAGACTATTTGCCTTAGAGCCGGAGGTTCTCTCCGTCTTCATATTACTGTTACTGGAAGACCAATTCCAGCTATCACCTGGAGCAAACCTGGTGTCGATCTACAGAACCGTGGCTTCATTGAAGTGACTAATACTGCCACAACCCTTATTATTGATAGGGTGCACCGCTATGATGCTGGAAAATACACTGTTGAAGCTTCAAATTCAGCCGGCAAGAAAGATGCTAGTGTTCTTGTGAAGATCTATGGTATGTTTTAGAGTATTTAATTATAGAGTAAACCCCCGACAATAATGGGGTTACGTTCCAAGAGCACCCGCATATAGTGAAAAACAGCAAATTTGATTTTGTAAAAAAAAAAAAAGCCTAAAAATGCCCATTTTTATAGTGTAAACCCTTAAT
>JBBIGA010000002.1:583011-599794 GCA_037576975.1 Alestes dentex | reverse complement strand
ATGCCCCCAAATATGCTCCCAAAACACTTTAATTTCATTTTAAACTTAGCTTAATACATTACCCTTAAAGAAAATGTTAAGGTAAACCCGTATCCATACTGTACAGTCGGGTTTCTCAACGACTGGGCCGCGGACCACTGATGGCCCGCAAAGACTTTTGATTAGGCCGTGAATCTAAAATTGAGACAGGCCATTGTTCCGCAATTGGTTATTTAATATCATTTAATGTGGCCAAGTGGGCCTTGGCAACATGCTGCGATAGATAGGTGGGCCTTAATGTTGAAAAGGTTGAGAACCATTGCTTTACAGTGTACACTGAACTGCTGTCTCCCACAGTGCTAGAATGTAAAATACCGATGTTACCCCTGTATATACTGTACTGTAATTCAGTATATGCGGTGTATATTCTGTGTATGCGGTGTTGTTTTCTTTGACATAAGCAGGTAAAAACAGTAATCAGTTCATTTAACTTACAGTAATAAAAATACAGGGCTTTAAGAAGAACAAAACGGGGGAATTCTGGACTGCAGCAGCCAGAGATGCATCACAGGGAGAAATAAATAACGCTCTCAGATTGGCTACTTTCAAACAGCCCACCTCTGAGTACAGTGGTATTTCACCATTCCAAGACGCGGACGAGGGAGCGTGGCGGACAAGGCCTGGACATCAAGGGGTTTCCTAGGGGGTTTCCGCAAACAATTTTTAGTCCGGCCACAGCAATTTTTAGCCACAGCATTTTATATATATATATATCCACACACACATAATGCTGTATATTGGCCAAACTGTAGAATAGCAGTTTCTTAATCATAACTCTGTTTTTTTTTTTTAGATACCCCTGGACCAGTAGGTCCAATTAAAATGAAAGAGCTCACAAAAGAGTCAGCTCATATTTCTTGGGATGCTCCTGAGGTTGACGGTGGAGCACCTGTTAACAATTACATCATTGAGAGAAGAGAAACATCAATGAGAGCCTACAAAACAGTGACTTCCAAATGCAACAAGACATCTTATAAAATCACAGGCCTGGAGGAGGGAATGCTCTACTACTTTAGAGTCCTGCCAGAAAATATATATGGCATAGGGGAACCTTGTGAGACACCAGATGCTGTGTTGGTTTGTGAAGTACCATTGCCTCCAAGGAAGCTAGATGTCGTAGATGTCACAAAGTCTTCTGTAACTCTTGGGTGGGAGAAACCTGAACATGACGGAGGCAGCAGAATCACTGGCTACATTGTTGAAGCCTGTAAGGCCGGTACAGACAAATGGATGAAGGTTGCCACTCTGAAATTAACAGACTTTGAGTTTACTATTGATAAACTGAATGAAAATGAGCAGTACCTCTTCAGGGTACGTGCTGTCAACAGCAGAGGAATGGGTGAAGCCAAAGAAACTGTCACTGCTGTGACTGTACAAGAACAAAGAGGTATTTACCAAACTTTTCCATGATTTAATGTGTAATTATGGCTTCTAATGATTTACATAGGAATTAGTTCATTTCTAGATGTAGATGCATAAATTAACCTAAACAGTCTAGGGTCTCATGCTGCAAATGAGCTAAGATTAAACTAAGGATTGTCTACAGATGAGTATGTGAATCTGCATTTTGAAATAATATAGCATGGAGTATAGCATGGAGTAGTTACAGCAGTGATTTAACTGGACAATACAAAACATACTGGTATATTGTTTTTGTATGTTTGCCTTACATGGATCTTTCCATTTCAGTTATGCCACAGGTCAATCTCTCAAGCATTCCACAGAAGATGATCAGTGTTTTGGCTGGCAAACCTCTTGAACTTGATTTGCCAATCATTGGAAGACCACCTCCAATTTGCTCTTGGTTCTTTAATGACAATAAATTAAAGGTACATGAACGTGTGAAGATCCAGTCAACTGGAAAGTTCACGAAGTTAACTGTCCTTGACACCACTATTGATGATACTGGAGAGTATACTCTTGAAGTGAAGAATATTACAGGACTGACTACAGAAAAGATAAAAGTTGTCATTCTCTGTAAGTCTTTATCCAGCCTTTCGCACTTGTCAATTTATGATGTGATTTTGTAAAAAAAAAAGAAAAAAAAAAAAGAAAAATAACAAAATCTTCCTCTACAGCTAAACCTGATCAGCCTAATGGACCAATTCAGTTTGATGAGATTGATGCAACTTCAGTTACAACAAGCTGGAACCCACCAGAGAGAGATGGAGGTGCTCCCGTCACGAACTATGTGGTTGAGCAACGTGATGCTCATCGTCCAGGATGGGTACCTGTCTCCGAATCAGTCAGCAGACCAATATTTAAGTTTGAAAGATTAACAGAAGGAGATGAATATGTCTTCCGTGTAGCAGCAGTCAATCGCTATGGTACTGGAGACTTTTTGCAGTCTGAAGTTGTGGCATGCAGGAGTTCCAAATGTAAGGAAAACTTTTTCTTCATAGTTTTATGCCATTGTACAGTTTTACATGTAATCCCACTAACTTCAATGATTTCTGTTGTGACAGCCATTCCTGGACCACCAGGCCGACCAGTAGTGTTTGACGCTTCGCGTGATGGTATGACCATTGCATGGGAACCACCAGATGAGGATGGTGGATTAGAGATATCTGGCTATATCATTGAGCGCAAAGAGGTCAGATCTGACAGATGGGTGCGTGCTAATAAGAACCCTGTGACCATGACAAGATACAGATCTACTGGTCTTATTGACGGTCTTGAGTATGAGCACAGAGTGACAGCCATTAATGCTAGAGGTGTTGGCAAACCCAGTCTACTCTCCAAACCTGCTGTGGCAACTGATCCAGTTGGTAAGTAATCTTTCCACCTTGGATATTTCTGTAGGTTAAATCCTGGTAAACCGTAATATGTGAAAACATATTGTTAATTACTATAATTGTTCTCAATCTATACAGACCCACCTGGCTCACCTCAGAACCCAAGAGTCACAGACACCACAAAGACATCTGTGTCACTGGCCTGGACTCCACCTGATGAAGAGGGTGGTTCTAAGGTTACTGGTTATCTGATAGAGATGCAGAAGGTTGGTTCTGTAGCCTGGATTAAATGCAATACCACACCATCAATGATTTGTGAATACACTCTGACGAAAATGCCTCAAGGAGAGGAGTTCAAATTCAGAGTCATGGCTTGTAATGCTGGCGGACCAGGTGAACCTGCTGAAGTACCAGGAACAGTCACCGTGAAAGAGATGCTTGGTATGACTTTACTTTCAAATATATATATATATTTTTTTTATCATTTAGCACCTCATTTTATTAACAACTGATCAATCAAATACTCATTCACATATTACTAATTGTCATTACATACTTAAAATTTTGTGCCCTGTTTCAGAACCCCCAAGTCACGATCTTGAAGCTAAGTACAAAGATGTCTTTGTTGTGAGACATGGAGCAGTCATCAAGCTTTCAGTTCCAATCAAAGGCAAACCGACACCTGTTTGCAAGTGGACAAAGGATGGAGCTGACATCTCTAACCGTGCAATGATTGCTTCCAGTGATGATGTTACTGAGCTTGTTATCAAGACTGCTGAAAAGTCAGACTCCGGTGTATACAGTCTTAATCTTGAAAACAAATGTGGCAAAAAAACAGTGCAGATCAAGGTTAAAATTATTGGCCGGCCATCAGCACCTGAAGGTCCTCTTGTATTTGATGATATCCAGGCTCATTCTGTAAGAGTTAGCTGGAAACCACCAAAAGATGATGGTGGTACAGAAATCCTTGGATACATTGTGGAAAGGCGTGAGGCACAAAAGGCAGCCTGGTATACTGTGGACTCGCGAGTGGTTGACACATCCCTGGTGGTTAAAGGACTACAGGAAAATGCTGAATACCACTTTAAGGTCACAGCAGAAAACAGGTTTGGAATCAGCAGTTCCCTCAAGTCTGAACAACCTCTTGTACCAAAGACACCAATTTGTAAGTATTTTTTCAACTACCTAATACATGTGCATCAAATAAGCATTATTATACAAATAAAATTAAATATTTCTTGTGTGTTCTAAAATGAAAAGGTGTGCCAGAAGCTTCAAGTACACCACCAGAGGTCATGGATGTCACAAAGAACTCTGCTTCTTTGGCTTGGACTAAACCTAAAGATGATGGTGGCTCTCCAATCACTGGATACTTCATTGAATACAAAGAGGTGTCATCTGATAAGTGGGTTCGTCATGAGACAAAAATTACTTCTACAATGTACAAGCTGAGTGGACTCACCACTGATGCAGAATATCAGTTCCGTGTGATCGCTGTAAATGATATTGGAGAGAGTGAACCTGGACCAACGTCAGATTCTGTCATATGTAAAGATCCATTTGGTAAGGGCAATTTATTATAAACAGATTCCTATCACCTAAGACTATTATTTCACAATTTTTGCTTAAAATGGTATTGCTTCATTCTCTTCCACAGACAAACCAAGCCAACCAGGTGAGATAGACACAGAGACGGTAACTAACAACTACATTACCATTCGCTGGAAAGCTCCTGAATGTGACGGTGGAAAGCCAGTTCTTGGCTACTGGGTTGAGTATAGAAAATCAGGAGAAAGCACCTGGAAGAAGTGTAACAGGGAACGCTCAAAGGACAAACAGTTTACTCAGGGTAATTTACAAGAGGCCACTGAGTATGAGTTTAGAGTTTTTGCTGAAAATGAAACAGGAATCAGCAGACCCCGCAGGACTGCAACTGGAATCAAAACTAAACTAAGTGGTAAGTATAATTGTTTATTGGCACAGTTTATTCCACACAAATGTATGCATACAAATATATTTATGTATATTTTCTGCAAATTTTATCAGTTGGAGCTCCACCAGCACTCAGAAAGGAGATGGATGAAGTTTCTGCTAAGCTTGGACAGACTGCCACCCTAAAATGCCAGATTGTTGGAAGACCTGTCCCACAAATCAAATGGTACAAGGGTGGAAAGGAAATCAAGGAGGGACGCAAATATGCTGCAACCTCTGATGGCCGTAACCATACACTCACAATCTCAACAGACCAACAGGAAGATGAGGGCTTGTACACATGCAAGGCTGTCAATGAAGCTGGAGAATGTGAGACCAGTGGCACATTGGTTCTGGAAGCAGCGCCACGATTCCCTGTCCCATTAAAGGATAAAATCTATGCAGGTTGTGGTACCACTGTGCGTATTCATGCGGTATACATAGGCCGACCAGAGCCCAAGATCATGTGGCTGTATGGGGCCAAACAGGTTGAGCCCTCTGATAATGTCAGTATTGAGAATACAGAGCATTACACTCATTTAATTTTGAAGAATGTTCAACGCAGGGTGAATGGTGGACAGTACCGCATCAGGATCAACAACTACTTTGGTTCTGCGGACACAGTAACTCAGCTTGAAATCCTAGGTATTTCCTTCAATTAATGAAAAATCTTCTTAGCTTTTTAATGTACTGTTGGAGTATACAAATAACCTGTTATCTTTTGTCCACAGACAAGCCTGCCATGCCAGAAGGTCCAATTGTACTTGAAGCTTTGTTGAAGAATTCTGTCATCATTAGTTGGAAGGCACCAAAAGATGATGGTGGATCAATGATCACAAACTACATTGTGGAGAAGCGTGAAGACAAGGAAGGCGCAGAGTGGCAACTTGTATCATCATCTGTCACGGGCACTTCATGTCGCATTCCCAATCTTGTGGAAAATGAAGGCTACTTCTTCCGTGTTTCAGCACAAAACCGTTATGGCAACAGTGAAATACTGGAGACACCATCTGCTGTTCTTATTAAGAGTCAGTTAGGTAAGTTGATAAATATTAATAAATAAGAAATATTTGCGAAGGGACAATTCTCAGAGTCATGTACTTACGCGTAACAAATGTTTTACAGATAAGCCAGGACCGCCACTTAAACCAGCTGTGTCTGGAGTGACCAAAAACTCCTGTATTGTTTCTTGGAAACCACCTCTTAGCGATGGAGGTTCCAAGATCAAGAATTACCGTCTTGAGAAGCGAGAGAAGAAGGCAGCTGAATGGACTGCTGTAACCACAGATGAGATCCACCAGACAGTTTACTCAGTTAAGAAGCTTACAGAAGGAGTAGAGTACATTTTCCGTGTGAAATGTGAAAACCTTGGTGGGGAGAGTGAATTCAGTGAAGAGTCTGACCCTGTTGTTCCAAAGACTGAAGTTAACGTGACTGCTCCAGCCTTCAAGGAAGACCTCAGGAACATGAATGTGAAATTCAGGAGCAATGCAACATTTGTTTGCAAGATTACAGGACAGCCCAAACCTGTGATCAAATGGTTCAAGCGTGGCAAAGAAATTCAGGCAGATGGAACCAAAATCAAGATCCAAGAATTCAAGGGAGGCTATCATCAACTTGTTATTTCTAATGCTGATGAGGAAGACTCAACTGTTTATCAGGTTAGAGCAACAAATCAAGGAGGATCTATCTCTGCCACTGTTTCTCTGGATGTTGAAAGTAAGTTTTCAAAAACATGTATTATACATTGCATTGTCAGTTTAATTCAGTAATATGATATCAAGAATACATAACACAAATACATTCTTTGTTTTTCTTACAGTACCTGCAAAGATTCATCTACCTAAGAACTTACAAGATAAAGAGGCTATCCATGCTCTTCGTGGTGAGGTGGTGAACATCAAGATTCCATTCAGTGGAAAACCAGATCCAGTTATCACATGGCAGAAAGGACAAGACCTTATTGATAATAATGGCTATTATCAAGTTATTGTAACAAGATCATTCACATCTTTAGTGTTCCCAAATGGAGTTGAAAGGAAAGACGCTGGTTTCTATATCGTCTGTGCAAAGAACAGATTTGGCATTGACCAGCAAACAGTTGAACTTGATGTTGCAGATGTGCCTGATCCACCTCGTGGTATCAAAGCCAGTGATGTTTCTAGAGATTCTGTAACGCTGGACTGGGTGGCACCCGCTAGTGATGGCGGAAGTAGAGTTACAAACTATATTATAGAAAAGTGTGCCACTACAGCAGAGAGATGGATTCGTGTTGCCCAGTCACGTGACACTCGTTACACTGTCACCAATCTCTTTGGAAAGACAAGCTACCAATTCCGTGTAATAGCAGAAAGTAAGTTTGGTCAAAGTGCACCATCTGAGCCGAGTGGACCTGTAGTGACAAAAGAAGATAAATCAAGAGTTCTCAATTATGATGAGGAAGTTGATGACACCATGCATGTTTCTGTGGGTAAAGCTCCACATTCAGAGGCTAAGAATTTACACAACAAATACATGATTGCTGAAGAGCTTGGTCGCGGCAAGTTTGGTATTGTTCATCGCTGTGTTGAAATTAGTTCTGAGAAGACTTTCATGGCCAAATTTGTCAAAGTGAAAGGGGCTGATCAAGCAATAGTGAAGAAAGAAATTGTAACACTCAATTTGGCACGTCATAAGAACTTCCTGTTACTCCAAGAGTCATTCGAAAGTCCTGAAGAGCTAGTCATGATATATGAGTTTATCTCTGGTGTTGACATATTTGAGCGCCTTGGTACAGCTGAATTTCACCTCAATGAATGTGTAATTGTTAACTACATCAAACAGGTGTGTGAAGCTCTTGAGTTTCTACACAGCAAGAGTTATGGTCATTTTGATATCAGACCTGAGAATATTGTGTACATCACAAGAAGAGGAACCAATGTGAAGATCATTGAACTGGGACAAGCTAGACATCTTACTCCTGGAGACCAAATCAAGATTCAGTTCACAGCAGCCGAATATTCTGCTCCTGAAATCCATCAGAATGAGCTGGTCAGCACTGTCACCGACATGTGGTCTGTTGGCGTGTTAGTCTATGTTCTCCTCAGTGGACTCAATCCTTTCATTGCTGAAACTAATCAGCAAACAATTGACAACATCTCAAACGCTGAATACAGTTTTGAGGATGAGTCTTTCAAAGATGTAAGTGTTGAGGCATTAGACTTTATTGACCGTCTGCTTACTAAAGATCGCAAACATCGCATGACAGCTGCTGAAGCATTAAATCACCCTTGGCTGACAAAGAACACAGAGGAACATAGCACTAAGTCAATCAAAACCACAAGACACAAAAGATACTACCAAGCTATGGTGAAGAAAGAATGGAACACAGTTGTCTCCTCTGCTCGTGTTGCTAGTGGTGGGGCTATTAGAAGTCAGAGAGGTGTAACAGTTGCCAAAGCAAAGATTGCACCGTTTGAACATGGTCCAGTTGCTGGACAAATCAGACATGGTGTTGCTGATGAAGGTGATGATATCAAGTTTATCTGCAACATTGACAATTATGATAGCAGTACTGAGGTTACATGGTACTGTGGAGTCAGACAACTTGAAGAAGGTGCCAGATATGAAATTGCCTACGAAGAAGGACTTGCTACCATAAGTATCAAGGGTATCACTAGGGCAGATGATGGAACATACAGATGCAAGGTTGTTAATGAGTATGGTGAGGACAGTGCATATGCAGAGCTCTTTGTCAAAGGTGTCAGAGAATACCGCAGCTTCTTCACTGCAAAGAAAGTTGTAAAGAAAGTGAAACGAAGAGTAGACACAACCAGGCTTCTTCAGAGACCTCCAGAGTTCACCCTTCCTTTGTGCAACCGCACTGCTTACATTGGTGAGGATATTCGTTTTGGTGTCACCATTACAGTGCACCCTGAACCACGTGTCATTTGGTTGAAGTCTGGACAGAAGATTTCCCCAGGAGACGATGACAGAAAATACACTTTTGTCAGTGACAAGGGCCTGTATCAATTAGTGATTCACCATCTGGATCCTGATGATGATGCTGAATACTCTGTTGTGGCACGCAATAGGTATGGTGAGGATAGCTGTAAGGCTCGTCTCACAGTGGTCCCTCGTCCTGCACCTGCTGATAATACCTTAAGACCCATGTTCAAACGCCTACTTGCAAACATGGAATGCAGAGAGGGCCAGAGTGTGCGATTTGAAATAAGAGTGTCAGGAATACCATCACTGAAGTGGGAGAAAGATGGCACGCCACTGGCATTTGGTCCACAAATTGAAGTTGTTCACGAGGGCTTGGACTACTTTGTTTTACATATCAGAGACACACTTCCAGAGGATTCTGGCACATACAGAGTCACTGCAACAAACTCAGCCGGTTCTGCCAGTTGTCAAGCCACACTCAAGGTTGAACGTGTAACACATGTCAAGAAGGACTTTGAGAGTGAGGAGGAAAAGAAGAAGAAACAAGCTCTTGACCAGCAACAGATTGACAAGAAAGTACGACTAATGCAGATTCTTGCTGGTGCAGATGTCACCCCACTTACTCCCACTGCACAAGAGGCATTGAGAGAGGCTGCAACTATGTATAAACCAGCTATTACCACCAAGAAAGGAAAGACGGAAGCTGAGGTAGCAAAGGAAAAAGAAGAGAAAAAGAAAAGGGCAGAGGAAAAGAGGTTGAGAATGCCATATGTTGTTCCTCCACCTCGTGTTCATGCTCCTACTGCTCTTGAGGAAGACATGGAGATCAAACACTTTAAACCATTCTCTGACATGAAATGGTACAAGAAACTACGGGACCAATATGAGTTCCCTGAGCCAATGGATAAGATTCCTCAAAAGAGACTTAAGCGTATCCGACTTTCAAGGTGGGAACAATTCTATGAAGTGCCTTTGCCAAGAATTAAAGACCAATACAAGCCAAGGTGGCATATTCCAACTGTTTCGCAAGATGACTTAGAAACTGTAAGACCAGCAAGACATCGTACGCCTTCTCCAGAAATGGATGCTTATTACAGAATAAGACGACGATCACTAGGTGATCTTTCTGATGAGGAACTGCTTCTTCCAGTTAATGAATACCTGTCAATGAAGAGAACTGAGGAGGAAAGACTCAGACTTGAAGAAGAACTTGAACTGGGTTACTCGGCATCTCCACCAAGTCTAAGCCCTGTACGTTTTGAACTTTCTGCTTTGCGTCATCCATCACCAAAGAGAGCTACATATGATGAAGAGGAAGAACAGGAAGAAGTTCCAGTATATGATTCCTATCGCATTCCCTCCAAGTATGAGACTGGCCCAAGCTACATTGATCTACGCCAGAGATATGAAAAGGCAACATACAGACCTCCAAGACAGAAGCAAAGGATGTATGAAGAAAAGGAGGACCAAGAACTGCTCAGATCAGTTACTACCACCACAAAGCTAACTTCCTATAAAAGTAAACTTAAACACATTGAGTTTGAGGAAAAAACCAGAATTTCCAGGAAAGAGAAAAAAGTTTCAGTTACAGCAGTGGCTGAAGGAGCTGCAGTACCTGCTGTACCCCTGACATCATTTACACCTGGCTATGTGAAAGTCGCACGTCCCAAGTCTGAGAAACCTGTGAAGGACACAAAGGAAATAGTCAGACCTCCATCTCCAGAGTTGATGCGTCCACGCTCCCTGAGCCCTTCAACAGAGAAAGTCTCAACACAAGACCTGTCCACAAAAGTTGATTACATGCAAAGGTATGAAACAAAGAAGAAAGCTCTAAAAACTAAAACAAAGTTTGAAATTGTTACTCAGCAGCCATTCAGTCTTGACCACGCACCTAGGGTGACTGTAAGAATGCGGTCTCACCGTGTACCAGTTGGTCAGAATACAAAATTCACAATGAATGTTCAATCTAAGCCTGAGGCACAAATCCAGTGGTATCACAATGGCCAGCCGATTCAGGAAAGCAGAAAGTATCATATGTATAACATGAGTGGTGTTCTTTCTCTTCAAATCATCGACTGCCAAGAAGAAGACAGTGGCACATATCGTGTTGTCTGTACAAATGCAAAGGGAGAAGCCTCAGACTATGCTACTCTTGATGTTTCTGGAGGTGGATTTTCTGCATATGCTTCTCAACGCAAAGATGAGGAGCCTCCAGCTCCCTTCATACCAGAGATGACAAAAACCGATGTTTACCACGTGTCTTCAACAAAGGCAGCTGAAACCTCTGAAACTCAAGTTTCAGAGACAGTAATGGAAATCAAAACATCAGAAATCAAAACAAAAACGGAAATTGCTGTTCATGAAGAATATGCATCATCTGAGTTAAAACTTGAAGACATCACAACAGTAAAGGAAGTTCCAGTAGAGACAAAGAAACCAACGCTTCCAGCTACAATACTGACTAAGCCACAGTCACTCACAGTGTCTGAGGGAGAATCAGCTAAATTTACATGTGATGTGGATGGCGAACCAGCTCCCAGTGTAACATGGATGAGGGAGGGGCAAGCCATTGTATCATCTCACCGTCATCACGTAACAACAATTGAATACAAGTCTACATTTGAAATCTCCCAAGTAGAGATCTCAGATGAAGGTACTTACACACTGGTTGTGGAGAATTCAGAGGGCAGACAGGAGGCTCAGTTCACCTTGACTGTTCGCAAACCGACACCTGTACAGAAAGTTGTTGCTTCTCCACCAAGAGTGAAATCTCCAGAGTCTCCTCGTTTAAAGTCACCCGCAGGAATCAAATCCCCACCAAGAATTAAGTCGCCTGAACCAATCAGGTCACCACAGAGGGTTAAGTCCCCACTGACAGCAAAATCACCCAGTCCAACAATCCCCAAAACAACAAAACCTACTTTCACAGCAGAACTGAATGACATCATGGCCTCCTCAGATACTATTGTCAAGCTAACAGTGAAAGTTACTGGTGAGCCTAAACCAGTGATCTCCTGGACGAAAGATGGGAAGGTAATTATAGTTTGTAATTAATATAGGTTAGAATTGTTTAGATAATATTTCACTAAGAAAAAAGCCCATCAGAAATGTTAATGCTGTTCAATGTTCCTATTTCAGAGTGTGTCTCAGGGCGGCAAATTTGAAATATTTGAGGAAAATGGTTCTGCACATCTTGAAATCTATGATTCAGATCTCTCTGATAGTGGTGTGTATAAATGCACGGCAACAAACAGAGCTGGAACAGTCAGTTCAAGCTGCATTGTCACTATTAAAGGTATGATACGCTCGCTCTGTTAATTACTAAATACTAAGCATAATACTAAGTTTATTTTTCATTTGTTGTTAATGCCATTATTTCCATTGTTCCACTGTTCTTTCAGAATCAACAAAAATGGCCACAGGTCTTGTGGAAACTAAAGCAGAGCTAACAGAACAAATTGTTACACAGGAGATTGTCCATAAGGAAGTCCAGTCTTTTACAGAAATGAAAGTATCACAGACAGAAATAACCATGACTGAGGGCCAGTCTGTCACACTAAAAGCAAAAATCCCTGGGGCTTCTGACGTGAAATGGATTCTGAATGGAATGGAGCTGGCAAACACAGAGGACTACAGATATGGTATTTCTGGCAATGACCACACTTTAACTATCAAAAGTGTCAGCGCCTATGATAGAGGAATCCTTACCTGTGAGGCAAAAACTGAACAAGGAGTTGTCAAGTGCCATTTTGACACAGCAGTCAGTCAAAAGCGCTCAAATGCACCATGTTTCGTAGTGCAACCACGTTCACAGAATGTTGATGAGGGACAGGATGTCATATTTTCCTGTGAAATCACTGGAGAACCTACACCTGAAATTGAATGGCTCAAGAATAATGCAGTGGTGAGTAGTATCATTCACATAATTATTATTATTATTATTATTAAACAGTTCACAAACTGCATTAAACAGATAACATGCAAAATCTAAGATGTTTTAGTTGAAAAATCTAAGCTGTACATGAGATTATAAAACCTTTTTTTGATAGTTTACCATTTACTAAGTCATATTTTGACTATAATATTAAAAGTATTTTGAAATGAAAACAAATTCATGTTTTTTTGTTTTTTGTTTTTTAGTTATCCCTTACAACAAATATGAGACTGAGCCGCTCTAAGAATGTGTACAAACTGGAGATCCAGAATGCCTCTGTTGAAGACAGTGGAAAATACACAGTAAAAGCCAAGAACCAGTTTGGACAGTGTTCTGTAACAGCATCTCTCAATGTGCTAAGTAAGTTTTTTTTTGCATTAATTAACAACAGTATTTGCATGACTGTGCCATGAGCTTGTGAGATGTGTATGAAATTGCTACATTGAATTCAGCACAAACTTGCTTCATGGACTGGGTAAAACCAAATTTTAAGTGTTACTGTTATACATGTTGTATGTTAATGTTATAAGATTATTATCTAACTATAGTGCAGTATTATTTTTGCATGGATAATACTGTACAGACAATAAAGTGTAAACTGTGAATGTTCCTTTGGCAATTTACTTGCCTGTGAGGCTGTGTGAATGACATGGTCATTGTTTGCTATACTCTCACAGCTCTGGTTGAAGAACCTGTGAAAATGATAGTAGTGGAGAAAAGTTCTGATGCGACAGGCTTGCAAGGCAGTCATGCTGCCTTGCAAATGACTTCAACAATGCAGGAGGCAGCCTTCCGCAGCTCCAGCATGTCACAGGTTAAATTTCAAAGCATGTCGGCAACTAGCATGACCTCCATGACATCCGAAACAATGGTAGCCATGAGTTCGAGCAGCATGATGGAAATGTCCAGTCACTCACATGTTGCAGGATCTTCCATCAGATCGATTTCTCGCGGGCGCAAAGGTGAGACAGAATGAACATTCTTGTGCATTCCTGTCAAGAGCAATGTTACAGTACTGCCATGAGATATGTGATCAGGATGCCAACATTTACATAGCTTGTTGCTTACATGATTTGTTTTATTAAACAGGTGTACCACCGAAAATTGAAGCCGTTCCTGACGATATCAGCATTGAGAGAGGAAAAGTTCTGACTGTCGCCTGTGCTTTCTCTGGAGACCCAGTGCCAGATGTTGAGTGGTCCCGTTCCGGAAGGATACTGTCCAGTAAAGACAACGCAAGGTTCCAAATTGAAACAACTGAGGACATCACTACACTCACTATTAGTGGCGTAAAAGAGAACGACGCTGGGACATACACTCTCAGACTTTCCAATGAGTTTGGGTCTGATACCGCCACTGTCAATGTTAGCATTCGATCTATGTAAAGAAAAAATATAATAGTAATCCAACCCCTTTTCCTTCCTGCAATATCTTTTTATTTTTTGAATGAGTAAAAAAACTCTGTTCTAGATAAAGACCTGGATCTCTGTTCTTGTAAATATGAAGTATTTTTATACCAAACTTGACATTAATTTATGCCAAACTAGACTAATGTCTAAAGTTGTTATAAAATGTGCCATATTGGATGATTATGACTAGGATTTTTGAACCATTTTTCTGTGACATGTACATAATGTATATAGCCGAATTTAACGGTTATGGAAAATGTATGAATTGTTATTTAAGACAATTTTAACTGAAAAATTGGAACTAAATGTTTGGCAGGAGAAAGTTTCTCAAGGAACGAATACCCTGTGAAACCTGAAACAAATATATGTGCCTCAACAATAAGTTGAAGTCTTAAGATTGCCTCAGCAGGTAGAGAGGCTCCCTGCTGAAGTTCTACAAAATCAGAGACAATGTTATGCACTGTACATCTGTGCTGGCAGTAATACTCACGAATTTGTAACTTGACCATAAGACCTTGAATGCTGTTTACACTTACCCTCATGTAAGCAGCATGACTAGGCCTTGTGTTCAGACTGACTATGTCATATCACCATTTTAATGACATGCTCAAAGTGCGAGCGGCCTGCAGTTTGAGCTGATGATTATATAATGTGCACACTTTCTGGCAAAAGGACTGTTTGAGTTTGGATTTTATGAAAGTAACATCACCTGGCCATTAATTTCTAAATCAGTTCAAATGCTTCTTTGCAGAATCTGTGCCACCTCTTGGAGGATTGCTAGGTTATAATTTTGTGTGTTTGTGTGTTAGTGTGTGTGTTAGGTTTAGAATCTCACCTGTCAGGAGTCAGGGTAGTTATAAAGCAATGTACCACAGCAAATACATCTGCTGTGCTAAGAAAACAAAAAATACATCGATGTAATGCCCTGCACTTTGATTTAATAGCAATTAATTTATGTAGCATCACCTATATATTCAGCCTCCTTGAGAATTATGAATGTCTGATTTAATAAAGCATGATTTCAGCACTATAAAACTTTTGTTTGTATTTCATTACTGTTTCTGTTTATTTTATGAAACACTGGAAAATCCTCTCATAGCTATGGGAGCTAACCCCTTTGCCTTTTGTACCACTGCCATGTTTTTAAATGTCAACACAGCATAAGATACCACACAGTTAATTACTTTAAAAGGAATGATAGCGCTTGTTAATGCTATTGTATAGCTCACATTTATGTGTATATTTACGTTTACCATTCCCTAACTACAGGGGGCAGTCTTTGGGGTTAAGGGTCTTGTTCAGGGACCCAGTGGTGGTCTGCTGAAGGTAGAATTCAAACCATGACCTCTTGGTCCAGATGCAAGTATCCTACCCACTAGGCCACCACCCCCACCCCAAAACCCCACCACCCTACAACCCTAGCTCACAGTACTAAACAATTTCAAACTGTATTTATACATTTCCACAGAACTACAGAGGATTAACAACAGCTGCACTGACTTTTAATACTTCTTCAGTGTCACTGCAACCTCCGTGTGTGGTCTTGAATGCTCTCCCAATGCCCAGTTGTGGTCCTGAGATTCTAACACCCTGGAGAAGTCAAATCCAACATTCCTGACTCTAAAATTCAAGTGTCTTTGGAGAGTGTCATTACCTGGATTATGTGTCTTAGGGTTGGAAATAAACTCTGCAGGGTGATGTCCAAAAACAGGGCTGAGGGCTACAGGATGCGACACCAAGTCATTTATCAAGTATGTATTTTAGTTTAATTTTTTTGCCACTGTTGTCTGTAGTATGTGCAGTAGTAGCATAATCCTCAGCAATGTGCTTTAAAGGCAAAGGTAATTACCAGCTCTTCACGTTTGACACGTTCCTAATAGCATTAGCGGCACTTAGGCCACTCCTGCACTTTTCCCATAGCAAGAAAGACACAAAACTGGAAACATTTTCCCTTAGGTAGCTTCTGGCCCTTATTTAATTATTTCCACAAGAAACTGCCTGCGTTGCACTGCTGCCATTACCAAGATAGCACAAGCTTAAGTAATTCCCTCCTAGTAAGCACTCTTGAGATTTAATGGATACATTAAATACTCTCATCCCAGACGGGATCCAACACGAGAACTGAAAAAGGAGTGCAATGCACGGGACAGAGGTAAGACACCAAATTCATTTTTTTTTTAATCTGAAATGAACTGGCTAAAATTACTGAAGGCTTCATTACATGAATATGTATAATATACAGAATTGTACATAATAGTGGATATATTTATTACCTGCTGGTAGGGAATTGTTTGGAAAGTAAGCATTTGGGTATATCTTTATCCTTTCTGGCTACATGTGGCTAATAAGTCTTATTGTTATTGTCTTTTGATACTGTCTTTGGCACCTGCAGGGGAGAAAAATGATTGGAGTAGTTATAGTTATGCTGCAGGTGAGCTTTGCTAGGGCAGTGATTTTCAGCAAACAGCTATCTGCTACAACCGGTATGTAACAGCAGTGCTATTTTACATGTGTGCATGTATTTACAAATACATCTGTGCATTATCTTCTGCTACACTGTTAAAAGAGGTCCCTCAAGGAGTCTTCAGTAAAACAAATGGCTATATACAGAACCATGACAACTCAAAGAATCATTTGAATGCTTCATTGTCCTAACTGGCAATAATACATGCTCTCTTGTACATCATTATTTAAACAAAATAACAAAATCATTATTTTAAAAGAAAAAAATAAAAAATAAAAAAAATAAAAAAATAAATATATATATA
>JBBIGA010000002.1:564499-575858 GCA_037576975.1 Alestes dentex | reverse complement strand
CCCCCCCCCCCCCCCCCCCCCCCCCCCCCCCCCCCCCCCCCCCCCCCCCCCCCCCCCCCCCCCCCCCCCCCCACTAATTATTCTTCCACATGCATTCCCATGGGGTCACATGTTGTTCAGGCCAGTCCAATCCAATCAGTAATGACATTTTGAGGCAAACTGTAGAACAACAGGATTAAAATATATTAAAAATGTTCACACATATGTGCTGAACCCTTAACAAAGTATTACAGACATTTATCTTCAAAAACTTCCTGAAGAGCATCTCCTCTCCCGATGCACTATCCATCTTCTTGCACTCCTCACTACATAAAGGTTTTAGCACTTAGAACTCTGCTCTAGTTCTCACACTGTCCTAAAACTGTAAGCTATGGGTAAAAGTGTCTGCCAAATGAATGTAATGTAATGTGATGTAATGTGATGTAATGTAATGTAATGTAACATATTGCAATGTAATGTAATGTAATGAGAATAAAGACTGGGGCCCGCATTGCACCACTCGAGAGAAAAGAGCATCGACTCACCTCAGGGTACTTTTTTGTTTTGTGTCCACAGGAGATGATTTGAGCTGCATGGAGGATGGTCAGGTCTACACAAACCGAGACGTGTGGAAGCCGGCGCCCTGCCGGATCTGCGTCTGTGACAGTGGCACCATCCTGTGTGACGATGTGCAATGTGATCCGGTGACCCACTGTGAAAAGGTTATGATTCCCGAAGGCGAGTGCTGCCCAGTGTGCCAGGGAGACTACCCAGACATCAGCGGCAACGGGAGTACGCTCACCTCAAACACCACACCGACACAAAATTAACCGACACACAAACACTGAACTGCATTTTTCTTACCCAAATCAAACGTACGGTCTGATTCACGTAATGCATTCTTCTAATTCTGTGTATTTCTTTCTATTTTCCAGACAGAATCCAAAAGGTAAACATTTTTCTTCATACTCACCAACTAAGGTCAACAGATTTTTGTAATTATATTACAGTGTTGGGTGTTTTGGCCTAAAATTAAGATGTTGATCTTCATTTTCAGGGTCAGAAAGGAGAGCCCGGAGATGTTCCAATTGTATGTATATATTTTTATGTTATTCTAATTATATAATTAATACTGAAGTTAAAAAGCCTAAACCATGCAACGCTTTTACGCCTGCCCTGCAGGGAAACTTAAAGGGCCCGTAATTCCACATTTTTCCTTGTATTTTATCATTTTCCCCTGAGTGACATTTATGAAGGTTCATGTATCAAAAACAGTCATTTTTACATCACCATCGTCTAACCTCTGTCGATCTATCAGGCTGTTTTGGTTACTGTGCCTTTAAGACTGATATGTAAATGGTCTCTATTCTGACTGGTTGCACTGTAATCATAAAACAGACTGGCCTGAAAAATTACTTTTAACTTCATTACGGTGAATGGGTGGGGCTAAGGTACTGTAGTTAAATATATTTAAATATAACAGTTAATTGAGAATTCAAGACATGCTGTTTTCAGCAAAATTCATGTATGGACTACGGAGTGAATGGTACAGTTTTAAAAAATTGTATTTATTAATGATAATTAATTGTTAATTAATTATTAGTACATTTGGTTTTACATGATTATGTGCCCTTTAAAACTGATTCAGCTGAACTGCATGAAGGTTATTCACAGCTGAATGTGATGCTTTACAGGTAACTGGACTACCTGGACGACCAGGACCAATGGTAAGTCTGCGTAACTGATTCATATAAGTTTAACTGTATAATTAAACAACTTGCGTGATTATTACACAATTATTACACAGTAATTACAGTAAATTAGATGGAGCAGCATGACACATATGCATTATTTTACCCAAGTTATCTCAAGTTTGGTCCTGGAGCACCTGGTCCTGCATATAAGAGATAAGATTTTCCTTTACAGTATCCAATCAGCTTATTGACAAACTTGCTACAGTATTTGGATGTATTGCAGCAGGGGAAGCACTGAAATATACAGGGCAGGGAGCTCCAGGACCAGAACTGAGAAGCACCCCGCCATATAACAGTACAGCTTTACAGGAAGACTACCCTTAAAAAGGGTTTATAAATTATTTATGATCAGGTTGTTAACCAGTTTGTAGACAGTAACAAGCAGATCTCAGATTGCACCAGTTGCTGAGCTTATCTTATCTCTTTCTCAAACAGAATGTTAAACTGTCAGCTTCATCAGGTCTTTGTTAACATGCTGCTGCCATTTAAACACCAGATCTTGCCAAATAGTGAGCCTGCATCGATGTATGACAACGGTTATAACATGTTCATATCTGCTTTTTAATGATTTATAAACTGACTACAACCTGATTAACAACCTGCTTATAATTAATTTTTAAACCCTTAATAAAGATTGTCTTATTGTAAATCGGTACCCATTCACATTCTTCAAACAGCTGGATTCATTTCTTTAGACCTCTGCAACACTAGATGGCAGTACAGCATCCTGTATTTTCAATGTTTATACTAAATTAACCAGGAGCTTGTTTAGGAGTGGTCTGTTTTAACTGAGAGGAAATCATACATTTGTAAAATAACTACAAGCTGAACACTACATACATTCTGAGGATGGTGTGTGTGCCCTGTAGCCATTCTCTAAGTCTCTTTGTGTCACTGAATTGTCGTACCTGTGTTTAATTAAACAGGGACCACCAGGAGTGGCGGGAAACAGGGGGGACCGTGGACCCAAAGGAAGGCCTGTAAGTAACAGCAGAGACATTTCACATTAATGCTAATGTCATCTGTTCAATCATAAATGGCACACACTCATTGTTTATTACATTTTCCTTTTAACACCTTGTCTGTAGGGTCCAAGAGGCTCTCCTGGGTATGATGGAGAGCCTGGTGTCCCAGGCCAACCTGGAGAACCTGGGCCACCAGGCCACCCCCCTGGAGTGAGTACAGTACACAATAACAGCAAAAATAAATATACAATACCCCTCATATTTGCTCTGGATAGGACCCAAGGCCAACATGTGGCTTCATATAGCAGTATACCTTCCGGAAATGTCTGTTGCAATAACTTTTGATTGTGCCAGGGAAAGTCTGGGAAAGCCTGAGTGACATGTCAAAAGTTTTCTTTCTAAGTTGATCCAACCTGAGCACAAGCTCCTGCGAGACCCAGCAGGAGTTCTATACTGTTACAAACCCCACGGGCTGCAAAACAACCATAATCCTGCCTGAAAAAATTCAGTCAATCAAAATGGACAACACCGATTGCATGACAAGTGAGCGGCCTAGTGGAATTTCAGGCCAGTTATGTAAATGTCTGTCACAGAGCTGCTTTGAGCTGCTGTTTCTCAACTTTCTGTGGAGCTCAGCATCAAACTTTGCCCAGTACAGTGTTTTTTGTTGAATAAGACCCTGTCTCTTCTACAAACGTCCCCAGGGCCAGCTGTCTTCACAAATGGCAGGAGGATTTGATGGAAAGTTAGCGGGCCAACAATCCTTGATTCCTGGACAGAGGGTAAGAACCAGTGACAACAACATGACAGTTCAATTGTGATCATTTCAGGGCACGTTTTCAATCTGCGTGAAATATCTGATTTTGGTTGTTACACCTGTTGTAGGGGTGGGGCGATATGGAGAATGTTATATCCTTTTTGCAATACACAATGGCATCATGATATTTGGACACGGTATTTGAAAATTTCATATGAAATTTCATATGAAAACTCAGGGTGGTAGTGGCCTAGTGGGTAAAACACTTGTCTGTGAACCTGATGACCACAAAGTTGCAGGTTCTAACCCCCCCCCAACTTTTTAAGCTATACTGCCCCCTGTAGTAATGCTTACAAAGCACACCACCAACTGACCTACAACAGGTTCTCTAAATACTAGGCTACAATTCTAACTGTCTTTAAATAATCTTTTTCAGGGAGAAGCAGGTGCAAGAGGACCACCTGGCCCTAATGGATTACCAGTAAGTATAAAGCATTAAATGTCCAATCAAAAAACCCATTGTGAAACTTGAAATGAATGGTTAGTGGTCACCACATTTAATCTTCTGTAAACTCTTCTTAGGGGGCGGCAGGTCCACAAGGGTCCCCTGGTGAAGCTGGAGATCCTGGACCACTGGTGAGTGGTTTTTACAGGAGAAGAACTGATCAGTTTCAGATTACATTTATATGCGTAAAGCTGGAAATTCAGTCGAATTCAGTAGAAGCTGTGGTTGCACACATGCCAAGTAACCACACTTTGAAAGAACCACTGTTGTGTTACTTGCCACGTCAACTTTTAGACTGCACTGATCTGATCCAGCTTAACTATACAAATTCAGTTTATCAGTGATATGAGAGAAACCCTACTACATGCCATGCTATGAATAGTAATGAAATAAATAGCAAGACAAAAGATTTGAAACTGCTGACCTGAACGATCAACATTGCGTCAATAAATTGAACCTCCATTTGGTATTTTCCAGGGACCCCCTGGTTCGCGGGGACCTGATGGCCCTCTAGGAAAGCCGGGTGAAGATGTGAGTGCTGTCTTTGCTCTACATTTTGTATTCTACTCGTGTGAACACTGACCGGCATGTCTGTGGTTGTCATGTCCATTAAATTAAAGTAATTTAATTCAAGAGCACAAACTAGTGAAATTCATTAATGCAATTAAAATCCTAGGGTGAAGCAGGGGCACCAGGAAGTACAGGAGAGATGGGATACCCAGGATCAACGGTAAACAGAGTTTGGATCATATAATCTTAGAATTGCATTGATATCTAAGAGTTTACGGATAATTATTTGTTTCTTTGTTTAGGGAGCGAGAGGGTTTCCAGGGACACCTGGCCCTCCAGGCCTGAAGGGTCACAGAGTGAGTAAAGTGCTTTAATCTAACCACCATGACAGTGGTGCACTGGACTTCCTGAAGTCATTTTTCTGCTCCTGTCGTGTCAGATTAACAGCTCCTCTCATTCTTGATGGCTGAAACCGGGCTAATCAATAGCGTCATTTCCCCTTCAACAAACACACTTGAGGTTTCAATATATCACTGAATTTATATTGCATCTCTCGACCTATCTGTCTGACCCGCAAAAGAAGCACTTCATAGAACGTCCACACAGTTAGAATGAAGGATGATCCACATGGTTTAGCTCTTTCAACAAACTGAACTACAGAAACTTTTCCAGCATTAAGGTCACACATCCATGGCGATCCGAGAAACTAGATGAAGGCTGACCAGCGAACGGACGTCATGCCAACCACTGTAACAAAACACGCAAATCAAAGAGGGGAGCCAATGAACTCTTAGGACACGAGCCAGAAGCACAACAAATGGTAACTTTGTCGTCATACGGGAAGACAACTCCTAATATGGAAGTTCCCCCGATTTGTGTTGGTGCGCGAGATGTCATGCAATATGCTGAGCTTTGTGTTGATGCTCCTGTGTCACGCAGAGCCAAAGCTATTGTAAATTAAAAACATGTAATAATAATAACCAATACTAGGGTTTTAAAAATGACATCACACACAAATTAACATAAAGTTTTCATTTTGAGTGTGTATGAGAGCAAACATCGGTTTTCGACTGATTTACATTGAGTATATTTGTTAAAATCGGATTTTACTGATGCACTCTGAGTTCCTAAGCGTGAAACTTCGTGCTTTAGGAAGTGCCCCCTAGTGGCTGAATGTGGAAGTGGTTTTCTCTTTATTCATGATGTCATTCAGCCCAAAAAGACTTGTCCAGGAGGTTTCTCTGCCTTTTGTCCTTTGACTCCCCCCCCATGACCCTGGTTAGGGATAAATCGTTCAGATAATGGATGGAATGAGTTTGATGCCTGGTTCTGACCATGTTTTGTCTCCTTTTAGGGTCACCAAGGCCCAGAAGGTTCAAAGGGAGAACGTGGAGCAGTTGGATCAAAAGTACACAGCTTTGTTATTCTTTTTTTTTTTCTTTCTTGACCACCTCTTGCATTTTTTCAGTCATGAAAACTGATGCAAATAAATGTGTATTTAATTTTGCTATGGTCTAAAATGTTTTAGCACATTTGATCAAAGCCTGTCTGTTGACAGTCTATTTGTTTTAACCTCAGGGAGAATCTGGCGGGACTGGTCCAATTGGCGCACCCGGCCCCATGGTAAAATAAACAAATCCATTACATTGTCACAGATTAAGTGAATCTGTAAGTGCTGCAGAGATCCAGAGGATCTTTGAAATGTTTAACAGCCTGTCACTTTAGAGATAAAACCTGAAAATGAGCTCTTTGTGAACGCAGGGCCCGAGGGGAATGCCAGGAGAGAGAGGACGCCCAGGGCCAAGCGGAACACCCGTGAGTAAAACAACAACAACGACAATGACAACAGCAACTACTTAGCAGGAATCCTCAGTTTAACCTGATAATCTGAGCTTAAACTCAAGCCTGTCCAATACAAAAAGAGCCTCGGACATTCCTGCTGAGCCATCCTCAGTTTTGGGGCTGAAGTTATCTGGCTAACTGAGAGAAGGAGAGAGATCTTGCTCTGTGGATTCACCCCCTGCTTTGTTAAAGAACTCCCAACCAACAAAATCAGTATCATAAATTAAAACCTGCAATGTTAAAGGGCCCATTTCATGGAAGACCAAACTGTCTTCACTTATAAAATAAAAAAAACTCTATGCAGTGCATATTTGGAATCAATTCTGCAAAACCAGACTGTTTTCAATTCATAGTTCTTGTGATGTCATAAAATTAAAAAATAAAAAAACAAATTTACATATTTAGTCTTCAGTTAAGCCACAGGTACATGTAGTGTTTGTGTCAAATAAGGCACGATTGAGGTAGCAAGTCAGAACAGATGTCAGTTAATTGTTATTTCTGGTACATAAAAGTAAATATATGTCATAAGTGAAGCACAGGACCCCAGAGGAAACATGGAAATGTGTTTTTAACACTAACAGCGTGACATCACAGGTTGTCCAACAGACACAGCTTTACAGGTTATAGGATATAACATGTAAGGTTATAAGTTATAGGATATAAATACTGCACTTTATCATGATGATACTGAAATAACTTTTTCCTTTCAGGGTACACGTGGTGCTCAAGGAAATGTTGGGAAACCGGGGCCACTGGTAAGTCACTGTCAATCAAAAAAACAGCTTACGGCATTCAGAAGACATTCGTAATTTTTCAAAGTCAAAGTCAAAGTGAACTTTTTTGGCATTTCAGCTATACTACATCTCAACAGTGAGATGAGACAGAGTGGCTCCAGAGTAAAAAAGGACACATAGAATACACATATATAAATAAATGATCAATATGGACTCTAGGCTTGAAGTAAAACGTGCAATTTCGTGCAAGGTTGTGCAATTTGGATCAGGGTAATATTTTAACATCTATAAAATTGTTCAAACAATTTCCTCCGGGATAAATAAAGTTTTCTGATTCTGATCCTGATTCTGAAATGTTGCATTAGCAGTCACGTGCAAAGAAACAATACTGAAAGTAATTGCGAGGCACATTCATACAGAGTATCGCCAGAACAGTAACTTCTTGACAATAATCTTCGAACTTTCACCTTTGCTAAGGGTCCTTTGGGTCTTAGTGGACCACCGGGGTATCCAGGAACACCAGGTATGAAGGTAAGCCATAATTAAAAACGGAATATGCTTTATTCTATTCAAGCCCAGCTTCAAATCTGCAATCCAAACAGAAGTATGGTGTCATCTTAATCAACAGAAAAAAGTGTTTTAGAAATTCAAGCTGCTTAACTAGTGTTCCTTGTTTGATAGGGCCAACCTGGACCTACGGGAGTTAGAGGCCCTGAAGGACCCCAAGGACAGAGAGGAGAGACCGGACCACTAGGCAGACCCGGAGCTCTAGGCATTCAGGTTTGCACTCAAGATCTCATTTCATGACGTTTTCTGCTCAAACAACTTCTTGACAATGAAAAAAAAAATCCCATTTTGATCAATACAGGGTCCAATGGGTATCGATGGAGGTCCAGGCACCAAAGGTCCAGTGGTATGTAGAAGAAAAGCCAAATTAAAATGATGTTACAAATACCGGAAATGATGCTGCACCACAAAACCAATAGAACCTGTAAAAACACCATTAGAATCTACAAAGATGTGAACGGTATGGCTTCCTTTTCTCCAGGGAAGTGTTGGGCCACAGGGGCCTGTTGGTTTGCTTGGTCCACCTGGGCCTCCAGGACCTCAGGGAAGCACCGGCCAGCCTGGGATTAAAGGTCAAGGGGTAAGGTCTTCCTAATGAACCCTGATGTGAAACTCATAGTTGGTTGCATCCTTTGTAACCACATATATTTATTTATTTTATTTTATTTTATTTTATTGATACACTATATGGACAAAAGTATTGAGACACCTGACCATTACACCAACAGGGACTTTAATGACGTTGGATTCAAATCTATAGACTTGAATATGGAGTTGGTCCCCCTTTGCAGCTCTAACAGCTTCCACTCTTCTTGGAAGGCTTTCCACAAGATTTTGGAGTTTCTGTGGGAATTTGTGCCCATTCATTCTGTGGAGAGGATTCGAATCCATGACTTTCTGATCACAGGGGCGAGTCCCGAACCACCATGCCACCAGCTGTTTGAAGCCCCAGTCAGGAACCTGTGTAACCTACAGGGTTTAAATCTGGCAGAACAGAAGTAAACAACATCAGTATGACCGATTACACTTATCCAATAAGTACAATAGTTTATCAGAGCAGCCTGAATAAGATTCATTCTCCTCTGGATTGCTCACTGGTGATCTTGTGACTGAGTTGAGAGCATTTTCTTTTTAAATATTTGAATAGTTGAGTCAAAACAATATCCATAAATAAAAATATTCAGTAGAATAGGCCTCATGTCATCGTGATTATTCCTAACTGAAGCAATAAAATAGTTGTCCACGCTTGTTGCATCTCAGACTGATTGGAACATTATTTCTCAGATTAACCTTTTATCTCTATTTTAAGGGAGATGTTGGTGTTCCTGGATTTAAAGGAGAAGCTGGACCAAAGGGAGAACAAGTAAGTTATTGATGGTTTGAAAATGGGCTGGTTGGTGTTTGGAGGAGTCTGAAGAAATATAAAACATAAATAAAGCAGCCCTATTCGACTAGATCAATTGGAGAAGCTAATATTATTTTCTGTGGACATAAGACCAAGTCTGAACTCTGTGATGCAGGGACCTCCAGGAGCACAGGGAGTGATTGGACCTCAGGGAGAGGAGGGTAAGAGAGGACCACGAGGAGATTCTGGGTCTATAGGACCTCCTGGACCTGTTGGTGAAAGAGTGAGTCAGAATTCCTCTTCACTCTTTATCTCACGTCATATAAATGTATTTATTTGCCATATGTTACCACTTGTCAGAAAATCACATTATTATATCATTATATTTCAGGGAGCTCCTGGAAATCGGGGTTTTCCTGGTCAAGATGGACTACAAGGAGCCAAAGTAAGGACACAGGCAAAATGCTATTGTTTTCTGAGCAATATCTTTAGTTAAAAAAATAATTTTTATCCATACTTCTCCAAGGGTGCACAAGGAGACCGTGGCATAATTGGGACATTAGGCCCTAAAGGTTCCACCGGAGATCCTGGAAGACCAGGCGAACCAGGCCTACCAGGCGCAAGGGTAAAATATATAACCCATGCAAAAACGTCTCATGCTACTCTCTTCTTCCTGATGTTTCTGGCATTTTTGATGTATACTTAAATGTATACAACTACACCATCATTTCACCAAAAGTGTTCATGTGTGCATTCTTTCATGGTCCTGTGTCTTGTTTACCGCAGGGTTTGACTGGTACTCCTGGAGTTCAGGGTGCTGAAGGAAAGCCAGGACCTCTGGTAAGTTCGATCAGTAATATAGACTGGCATGATGTTTATAGGTACCTTTTAGAAGATAAGATAATTAGAAGATAAGATAATTAGATTCATTAGTCCCACAGCTGGGAAATACAGCTCTGGAAAAAATAAGACAGCACTGCAAAAATGTTCAGGTTCTCAGGTTTTATCTTTCAAGTATTGAACTTAACAGCTTTGCCTTAGTTTTTTAAGAACTGCTGACAATATTTCTCCTCATTTCCAAATAAAAATATTGTTCTTATTGTGCATATTTTTAAAGGAAATGACAAGACATCAAAATACGACAAATGATGCAACGTTTACAGAACTTGAATAATTCAAAGAAAATATCTTGTTCCCTCTTAAATAAAATGGCAATAATTACCTTTGACGAACTTCTAGTAGTGTTTTACCATCCAACAGGTCTCATTGCGAGAGGAGAGTGTTGATTACAGCAGTGTTTTTATACTTTTCCTCATTAAATAATGAGGAATTAGTACCTCATAAAGCAGAATGAGATACTTGAGGTTCTTTTTGGATTGTATAACGTACTACTCACATTGCCTGATTTGAATTACTTATACTTTGAATATAATGCCATTAATGCAATTAATCTCCTAGAAAAGTGTAGACCGCAGACTTTTGACTATGATACTGAAATCGCCCAATTAACATTTATACATAGAATAGAAATATCATAAAACTGTCTGTGCTTCGTGAAGGGTGCAACAGGTGAGGACGGACGCCCTGGGCCTCCAGGATCGATTGGAACCAGAGGTCCAGCAGGATCAATGGGACTCCCAGGCCCCAAGGGCTTTAGCGTGAGTTACTCATTTGATTGTTTTTCAACAACTTTTCACAATTCTGTGTTTTCACAGTTCTTTGATGGATCTAATCAAATATTATGGTGTAATTCAGGGGGATCCAGGAAAGACCGGTGAGCAAGGGTCACCAGGCGCTCCAGGCCAGAGGGTAGGTAACACTAATAGCTACACAGCTCTATTGGGTAATGACAATCAAATATATATTAATAATCATATTGCCTTGTCTTTCATGTAGGGGCCACCTGGGAAGGAGGGAGAAGTTGGTCCACTTGGCTCTGCTGGTCCTCCAGTAAGTGTGTCACTTATTCTCAATGATTTATTTTGCATTACACTGATATTAAAACCAGCCAAATCAATACCGGATGCTTTATCTCAATAATACAGGGGCCAGCAGGTGACAGAGGAGAACAGGGACCTCCTGGAATGCCTGGCTTTCAGGTAAGCAATTGGTAGGAACTAGGGATGCACCAGAATCCCTGAGGAAACACTTGGCCGAAAACCGAAACTGAAAACTGAAAGAAATTATTATTATTAAATTATTAAAAAAATAAATCTGTTACAAAACTATGAAAATATTTATTTAGCATTCAAACAATGACTTCCTGATCACAGGGTGAACGCCCTAACCACTAGGCTGCCCTTCGAGTGCGTGCGCGCGAAGGGTCTTGCCGCTTCTGTGCTTCATACTCTGCATGGCGATCGGGATGTTTTGATTTTATATGATAAATTAATCCCGACGT
>JBBIGA010000002.1:550275-560830 GCA_037576975.1 Alestes dentex | reverse complement strand
TTTGGTGGATGAGTACTCCAGAGCACCAAGAATCCATTGTGAATTAAATGAAATGGGATAGAAAATAAGTGTAGTGCATGTCCAGTGTGATTTAATCACTCACCTTGGAGTCACTCACCTTAAACATTTTGGGTTGAAACATTATGTGCACTATTTTCTGCTTATTACATGCAATAGTTTTACCATGTGTAATATTGTGCAGTTTTCTTATCTGGTGCAAAAACATAATGATTATGTGCAATATCTTATTATTATTGTTATTATTATTATTATGTGCAGTAGTCTAACCATGTGAAATACCACCACTTATGTTAGTATTACTGATCTACTACTGATCTCTAATTACAGCAATATAAGACTCCTAACCACAATTAGTGTTATTAGTAATCCACTTAACTGTACGTTATTTATCTATAGTATTTTTACCCAGCATTTGTGTATATTGTATAGTGCATTTTTATCTTGAGTATGTTCTGCAGAGGTTTTATTGGATTTATTTAGACTTTATATTTTATATTGTATGTGTAGCCGTAACATATGACCACATGTCATTAGTATGCTGGAGCATCCTGGGTGCATCACTGAGAACCATGAATAACCATTTACTCATAGGCTATGTCATCGCAGCAGAGACCACAACAAAAACTTCTTTTCCAAGTTGTGCTAGCACTACATGTCAGCAAAACATTCATAACAGTCCTTACACGTACACAAACAAGCACATTTTGTCTGACAACAAGTGCAGCAGGAGACAGATGGAGTGAATATGTGTGGCATCTTTTCTCCAGTCGTGAAATCTGGACATAAATGATCGCTGGAGACGCTTCTGACATGCATGGAAGCGCCACATCTCAGTTCTAGTCTGAAATTAATATCAGGTCTGAACAAGATCTTTTAAAGGAGTTTACATTTTAGATTGGTCTGGAAATATTTAGCGGAATGCTGATGTTGCCTAAATGCATAACATCTTCTATTAAACATTCAGTGCATAGCAGATGTTTCCCTAAATTAAAAAAGCAGGAATTTCAACCACAGAATAATCCGAGAAGTAGATGAAAGATGGAGAATATTTTAAAGTTATTAACATAACTATTGACTTGTGTGTGTGTGACTGATAGGGACCTGCTGGTTCTGATGGCCCGCCAGGAAAGGAAGGAGTCATAGGAGCTCGGGTAAATTCTGAGAATTAAAGGCTTCTCATTTACATTTATGTGTGTGTATGTGTGTATGTGTGTGTGTGTGTGTGTGTGTGTCTATATATCGTTAACTTTATGTACAGTTTCTCCATCTCAACTTATGAACTTATCTCTGCAGGGTGACCGTGGTGACCCAGGACCAGAGGGACTGATTGGGCCAAGAGGAGCACCGGGCCCTCCCGGCCCCGTGGGTGCTACCGGAGGCCCTGGAAGGAGAGGAGATGCAGTACGCATTGTGACATTTATAAGACATGTTTATATATTTGCATTCTGTCCACATCAACCTGAATTATTCACACAGACTTTCTCCACAGGGGTCAAGAGGACCTGTAGGGCCCCCAGGTCCAGCAGGAAAGAGAGGACTTCCAGTAAGAAATCTTTACGATAATCTTACAGAAAGACAAGTAACCCTGTCTGTTTTTAGGAACTTTGTGCATAACGTTAGTAGTAAAATATTGCAGTAATTGTTAAAATAAAAAGACATTAAAGCAGCCTTATCTGTTCTGTTGACACATTAAAGGGACCACAAGGACCTCGGGGAGATAAGGGAGAGTTGGGTGATCATGGAGAAAGAGGACAGAAGGGACATAGAGGATACACAGGTTTACAGGGGCTTCCTGGACCACCTGTAAGTATTTTCTCACCTAAAGTAGCATCTTTGGTACTATGTGTTAAGTCAGCAAGGACAATATTAAGTAAAATGCCTACATTGACTGACTGATTGAGCAATTGACTGACTGATTGATTAATAAGCCTACATTGTATTTTTTTGTCCGTTTCTTTCTCTGAAGTTTAATTACAACTTTTATGTAATTTTTATCAATTTAAATTTAAGTAACACCATTTCACCATTCCCACTCACCCTGGTGGATATATACTTGAACTGATATGCACTTCCAGTAGTGTTGATATTTCAATACTGGTGTCTCAAGTGGATATTTCAGATCACAACTTAATTGATTTTAGAGTTAGATTCCCCCCTCATGAGGCAACCAACAGAGTCACTGTTTCATATTGAAACCTAATATCTGTCAACCCAGTCTCTTTCTCTGCTGCCCTTGATGCACCATCTTTTGCTCTGCTATGCAACTCTCCTGTCCGGATCGTATTCTGTTTCTTTACTCCTCCATTTCTGTAGTTATTGATGCACTTGCTCCTGTTAAGATTATGTGTATACCTTCTAGTCATTCCTAGTCAAAGCTGCCATGTGCCTATATAGAAAAATTAGCCTCACTGATCATTTCCAACCATTTGCTGACCATATACAGCAATACAGAAATATCTTTAGTGCTGCTCGCTTCTCCTACATCCCCTCCTTAATTAAGCTAAGTGGAGGAAAAAGACAGACAATACAGTAAACAGACTTGTGCATCCTCCAGATACAGTGTTCTCAGGGTCTGTTGAACTCTGTGATTTCTTTCTCAAACATTTGGTGAATAAGACTGATTTAATTTACAATTCCTTCTCAACTTTGGAAACTTTTGCTTGTCTTTTTTCCTGACCTCCCAGCTCTGTCACAGTTTGAAGCAGTTGAACTTACTAAGAAATCGAATTCCCCGCACTGTCAACTTGACCCTGTTCAAGCTTCTCTCCTTAGAATCTGTATGACATCAATTATCCCCACTCTTACACATCTTAGTAACTGTCCTCTTGCCACCAGAGGGGTTCCGCTTGACCTAAAATATCATCTCTTTTGTCAATTCTCAAAAAAAAAACAAACAAAAAAACCATCCAAGTTACCTGAATAATTACAGGCCAAACTCCAATTTACTTTTTTTGCTTTGATTCTTGAGAAGGTTGTTGCATCCCAGTTATAGTCATATCTCAAATTAATTACTATTCATAAATCATTTCAATCTGGTTTTAGACAGTCACATAGTAGAGAGACAGCGTTGCTTAGAGTTGTTAATGATCTTCTCCTCATGTTTTATGTAGGCTTACTCGTTATTTGGTTCTCCTTGATCTTAGCTTTGCATTTGACTCAATGTCTCATGATATACTTCTAGCTCATCTTACAGCTATTGGTGTCACAGGCACAGCTTTGACCAGGTTCAGTTCATATCTTAAAGACAGGAAGCAGTTTAGTTCAATCAAACAACATAAGTCATGTTTGGGTTTGGTTAACCAAGGTGTTCCTCAAGGTTCTGTTCTGGGACCTATGCTCTTTAACATAGGCATACTGCCTCTTACACAACATGGTTTTGGATTTCAGTGTTATGCTGATGATATGCACTTATATTAGTACAAGGCATATTTCACATATTCTTCTTCCTCATTATACACCTGTATTCAGTATGTTTTAGAGCTTTTGCTGTGTTTACATACCATATATAACTTTTATTTAGAAAATCCAAAAACAGTCAGTTTTCCATGATATGGGCTGCATTTACATCACTGCGGAATTGTGCATATTGTAACCACACCAAAATAAATATTTGAGAATCTGTTGAGATACCAACTAATGTAAAAGTGGTTCAAATAGACTGCACGTTTGTAAATGTCCAAGCAAAAATTACTCTTCTGGAGCATTAATGCTCAGTTCATCTATTAACGATTCATGTTCTGTATTTAGGGTACAACTGGAGATCAGGGACCACCTGGAATTGTTGGGCCAAGCGGCCAAAGGGTACGTGCCTTAATTACAAAGCTTATCAGATGATTAATCGACTGCATGTAACATATTAGGTGATAAAATGTAAAATGATCACCTTGTAGGGGCCACCTGGACCATTTGGACCACCAGGTAAAGAAGGATACATTGGACAGCCTGGACCAATGGGACCACCTGGATCAAGAGGAATAAGTGGGGACACTGGACCAGAGGCATGTATATTTAGTTTCAATGCATCACAGGCTCCAATATTCCAATATGGGGTTTGCCAGACCTTCAGAAAAAACATGTATTTACCTGGGCAAGGAAGAATCCAACAAGATGCTAGAAACATCAATGTTGTATCATCTTGAAATGACTATTTTCTGCATTTTGTCCCGATTGAATTGATTCAGTCTTTCTGCACCTCGTCAGTAAGATCAATGAGATCTGTGGACTGTACATTTTCCAGGAAGTTATTGGAGCGATTCGGTGACAATATATGCATGGGATAAACTGTTTTTTCAATTGGATTTCAGACATCGTAATGTTTGCTGCAAAAAAAAAAAAAACATTCCCCACTGCCCAACCTGCCTGCACCGCAACAAATAGGACGACTCTGCAAATTCTGATCCCTCTATCAGCATGTTGCAAAAGTAGCCTGATTTACCTAACCAGGCAACATTTTTCCACTCATCAGTTCAAGCAGGAGCTTGATGCTCCTGTGCCTACTCTCATTATTCTCTCTCGCTACCCGGCATCGACCAGTGGGAGACGGGTTCCCCTTTTGACTGTCACGGTTTCTTCCTCCAGCTTTAGGGAGTTCCTCTCCTCTGTCGCCTTTAGCTCACTAGGGGCACAGAGCCGGATTCTGTAAAGCTGCATTGTGACAATATTGGTGGTAACAAAACACTACATAAGTAAGATATGACTTTACTTGATCCACTGGAGGTGTACATACTTATGTTTCCCTGAAATCGATCCTTGAGATTTTGAAGCCCATTTGAGAAAAACTTCAAATGTGATGTGTTCTGAGATGACATTCTGCAGAAGATTGTTGAATGTGGATGTGATTTTCCAGGATATGGCCTGTCCTGTTTCCTTTTTTTACCATTCTCATTTGGCCCCTCTGATTCAGAAACTGTTTTCCATCTACAGGATCGGCAGTTTTTCACTACTTGCTTCCTTAATACTCAGTTGAAAGAATGAAAACCATCTGTGGGAGGCTAGTACATCAGACATCATCATGCCACATTATGACATGTCAGCTGAAGACTAGAAATTCTGGTCTGCCACATTTATACCACACACCACAGTCATGTAATGCATGACTTAGGATGTATGACTGCTATGTGCAATTTGTGTGAAATTAGCATGTGCTAACTGCAGGTTCAACCCCCCCCCCACTTTCTACTACTGTGTCCTTGAGCAAGACACTTAACCCTCAGTGTCTCCAGGGGGACTGTCCATGTAACTAATAATTTTAAGTCACTCTGGATAAGGGCGTCATCCAAATGCCCCCTTTTTGTTTTTTAGATTTTGGTTTTACAGTTGCAGTATTTTTTCTTAATGCTTAGTGCAGACTATTTCTTTCTGATTCTTCTACAATCAGGGACCTCCTGGAGAACCTGGTCCTCCAGGTCCCCCTGGCTCCCCTGGACCCCCAACTGCTGCTATGGATGACTTGTTTGGAGGCCCTCAGGATTATGATGCTGGTCCTCCTCCTCCCGAATTCCCAGAGGATGAAGCTCTACCCAAATCCAATTCAACAGATTTGTTCCAAGCTGACCCAGGAGTCCAGGCCACCTTGAAGTCTCTGAGCAGCCAGATCGAGAGCATGCGTAGCCCCGATGGCAGCAAAAAGCACCCCGCTAGAACCTGTGAGGACCTGAAGCAGTGCTATCCCATGAAAAAAAGCGGTGAGTACACCACTGAGACCGTGAAGGTCATAACTGTATCAGATTCAAGGGATACAGATGCAAGGAACAACCATAACGGTTTCTGTTTCTATTCTTGCGAATATGCTTTACTCCGTTGTAACTCTGCTGTGTCATATACAGAATGTTACGGAAATGAGAAAATGTAGCTGCTTTTGTAGTATCATAATTAACATTTTGATGTTTCATTTGTGATGCACAGGAGAATATTGGGTAGATCCAAATCAAGGCAGTGCAGAAGATGCCATAAAGGTATACTGTAACATGGATACTGGAGAAACATGTATCTCAGCCAACCCCCCCAACATACCTCGCAAGGCATGGTGGAGTTCTCGTGGAAATAAACCTGTGTGGTTTGCAAGCATGAATGGTGGAACTTACGTGAGTACATTTTAGTTATTCAATATAGTGGTATCTTTTATAGACTCCTGGAACAAACTTCATGTCTCCAAAATTGAACTTTACAGCAAGGGAAAAAAAAAACCAAAACATATAACAACTAGGGCTGGGTACGTTAACACATTAACACATTATACATCCGTATGCACCACTTGTCTTTTTGTGGAACATATTTTATTTGTTTCAGACAAGGCTGAAATCAGTACATATAAGAATGGAACACATACCTTTTTACCATCTCATTTTATATTGTATAAACTCACAGAAAGGGATCTTTGGTGGAAGCCACAGAACTTTTCTGGCTTCCCCAAAAAAACTTTCAGTCAACTGTTCTTTAGAGTACCACTTTTGTAAACAAGATGCTTTCACTGCTCCTAACACACATGATCCAACAAATCAGCTCCTGAACACACCCTTACTCTGTTGAAGTTTGTTTCTTAAATAAGGGAAAGCACTTAAATAAATAAGGCAGTGGCATCCAGGACCAGGATCAGGAAACCATGTTAGAGAAGAAACACCACAATCTGGAGGGCAGCAGTGCTCCAGGAATACAACTGAGAAGATTAAAATATTCCAGTATTTCCTAGCCTTGGTCCTGGAGGCCACCCTGCCCTGCACATTTAAGCTCTTTCGCTTCTTTAAGAAACCACTTCAGCACAGAACGGGCTGGTTAACGAGCTGATTAGTGGATCAGGTGTGGTGGAGCAGTGAAAACACCTCAGTGTACAAAGCTGGAGGCCACCTGGACCAGGACTGAGACAATTAGACTTCTTCGTAGGCCACAACTACTTCTGTCCAAACACTTCTAACAAAATAAGGACAGAAGAATTTTAATTACAGCTTTTTCTATAGTTTTAGTAACATATACATTATTTTAGGGCGCATTAACGCAGGGTTTTTTTTTAATCATTTTATTTTGAAAGTATTTTTTGTGGTTTTGTGCTCGTGTGCAACATGCAGCTCTAATTCTCAGCTGGTTTTCGCAGGGATCAGGCGTCCCATTACTTTTGTCTATATAATATGGAGTATTGGGAAGCCTGATCATTACTCCAACAGGGCACTTTAATGACACTGCTTTCAGATACATAGACTTTCATATGGAGTTGGTCCGCTTTGTATCTGCTCCAATATTTCCACCCCCCCCGATGTTCCAGAACTACTCATCCAACGTCAGTACGTACTGTTGTGGCTGAACACCATTAAATTCAGTGTTCCAACCATAGTGTAAAGTCTTCCAAGGAGATTACAGCAGCAAAAGCGAGGACAACTAACCCATGATATTCTTGATTTCAGAAGAAAAAACTATGTCAAAAACTTCTTATGATGGACAATACAAATGCCCAAAGTCAACATACACTATAAGGACACAAGTGATGGGACGCCTTACTTGTTTTTCTATAACAAACTAGATAAATCATGAATGCCCTGCAGTAGCAAATAGCTTTGATTTTATATTTGATTTGATTACATTAATGTTTAAGTTGAGATTTACAGAAATATTTGAACTGTAACTGTGTTAAAAGGAACACTGGTGTTAAAAAGCTCATGTGTTTAAAGTGTTTGCAAATCCAAAACCAAATGTAAGTGCACTTTTGTTCATACAGCAGTACTTTAACAATAACTTATAATACATAACGTTGTAATACTTATAATACATCACTTATAATACAAAACGTTGTTTAGCTTAAATTACATTTTGCAAGAAACTGTAAAAAGTGAAATAAAATTTCAGCTTGTACTGTAACAGATGACAATGATGAATACAAGTAAGTGCAAGTAAATTTGCCTGCAATTTTTGTTCAGTTCACCTATGGAAACAAGGACCAGCCACCCAACTCAGTCACAGTCCAGATGACCTTCATCCGCCTGCTTTCTAAGGAGGCCTCCCAAACCATCACATACCACTGCAAGAACTCTGTGGGCTACAAAGATGAAGCAACTGGAAACCTAAAGAAAGCAGTCATCCTCAAGGCCTCCAATGATGTTGAGCTCAAAGCTGAGGGAAACAACCGTTTCAGATACACAGTGCTGGAAGACAGCTGCTCTGTGAGTTTATTCCAGGTTTTCTTTTTCCTCCAGGTGCAGGGAAAGTTAGATAAGGGTTCCTAAACTGAATCTAAACGGAGTTGGCAATTCACTCATTTTCTACACTAATAAAAACAATATGTCTCTTTCTCTTCTTACAGCATGCCAGCGGTAACTGGGGCAAGACCGTTTACGAATACAGGACACAGAAAACAGCAAGATTACCTATTGTGGACATTGCCCCTGTGGACATTGGTGGTCCTAATCAGGAGTTTGGCATCGACATTGGACCCGTTTGCTTCTTGTAGAGTGGACAGCAGCGATGCAATGAAGAGAATCCTGAGACTCTTGAACTGCTGACATGCTCAGCCTTGTACATAAAGGTACAGCGGACTGTTCCGGCCCTGTAACAGGATATTTATTGTGCCTTTCCAAATCCGTCAAGACCTTGCAGGAGATTCCTGGCTCCTATTAGTCTTAACTGAAGCTCAGACCAAAGAAATGTCACCTCTATTCGGCTCAATGAAAAAAGATATGCGGACAGACTGGCAAAGTTTATCAACTACTGTCTGAAATCCTGTTCATTCCAATGGTCTTAAACAAAAGTGAGATTGAAAGGCTACTGTAACACAATAGACCCATTTAAGAAATTGTATTTACATGTTTTCCTTTTCTATTTTGACACATTTTTTGTTTTCCATTTAATTTTTTTTTTTTGTTCAAGGAAAACATATGGTGCTACAGAAGAAAGTGGAAAACGGTGTTTCTAACAAATGATATCTCTATTCTGTTGCAATGTATCATGTTTGAATGCAATTGACCATTAAAACTGAACACATTGATTCATTAGCGTAAGCTACCTCGTCTCTCTGATCTGGGATACGTGTTGTAATGTCAACGCACTTCCTCCTGAAAAGCAGGGTAAGGCAATGCAAATAAATGCCTCAGCGTCAACGCAAATAAAACTCAGCGTCTCGTTAAAAGGTGCATTATTTCATTTGTTGCTCCATTACCTTAATCACATACATGACATTTAATGCATGGTAGGTGTAAGACTTTCATGGGTTATCATTATGTCTTTTAGCCAATTACTTTAGAGTACTTTGCATGTACTTGGTTTCAGTCATAATATATTGAAAGACACAACTGCATCATAAGGGCAGATCGTGGGCATGCTTCTTTTTTCTTCCTTTTTTTAATAGGTCAGATCATAGTTAGAATAACCCATGGTTTTAATGGTTACCCATATTTTCTGAAGCATGTTACACTTTACCAGCCGCGCACTTTCCTTTTTTTTTTTTTTTTTTTAAACTGGTCATCAAATGCCCTTTGCATAAACTGGCTGGAAAGATATGATGTATTTTGCTTTGCAAATTAAAACGTATCCATGGTGATTCCTGTTTTCCTTTTTGTTGTCAATTATGAATCTTTTTCTTGCTACTCACGGCTGTTTCAATGACCCATATTTCTCTTCCTACATTTTTATGCATGATTTTTTTTTTTTAGAAATAAAGCAAAGAATGTACCTTACTATGAATTAAGCATTTGACACATTAAAAAATCCTTTTTTTACTGTAATATAATTTAAAGGTTGTTTACTAACTGTGGATGAACTGCTCTGTAGTTTGCCACAGACTGGGGGATCAGCAATGAAAAATGGAAATACTACTATCATGGATTTCTACGTTTGGACCCTCGACAGTGTTGCAGAATTGTACTGAAGTGATCATTTTGTGAATATTATTTTAACTTAAATGTTATTTAACATGTTACCTGTGCAAACAAAGTGTAATGGTGGGATATGCTCCTCAAACAAGCATCGAAGAGAATAAAAATACTTATAAAAAAAAATGATTGCACCTTACACTTGTTTAGGAGCTCCAGCACGTCTGGGCCACATCTCCACTGGACGCTCTTCTCACCCATGCCATCGCAGAGTCATCTTCAGGAAGATGTGGAAGAGGAGGAGTTCACAGGGGACTGTGGTTTGAGTTCACCAGACACGAAAAACCAAAAGACTACGCTTCCATGTTTGGAATAGGTCAAACTATGTTTTGTTGATTTGCTACAAGAAAATTAATATTTTATTTCTGAAAATATTAGTTCACAATTTCAATTTATTTAACACGTTGGAACAAATTAAAACAATATATATATATAGTGCCATAACACTGGAATGAAGAACGAGTCTAAGGGGCATCTCACTACATAATACAGCACTTTCAACACACAGTCACAGAATCTACAGCTTGGGCTAGAAGTAAATCAGCTTCATCTCTGCAGATTCCTAGGACCTGCTGGTGGGGCTGCTGTATGTAGGTCCACAAGAGTCCAAGTCCTTTGAAGCTGCCCCTGCTGTGGAGAATGTGAAGTCATCTGAAAACATCCACATATACACTCACATATAC
>JBBIGA010000002.1:441489-461986 GCA_037576975.1 Alestes dentex | reverse complement strand
TGGAGTGGATTGTTTCGAGAAAGATTCAAGATTCAACAGCGCTGGGTGAACTAATTATTTATGTTAAATGTGGGGGGGGGTGTCCAAATGAATAATTATGAAATGTGAGGGGTACACGTGCCCCTCAGAGTGAATGGCGGGGACGCCCATGCATACATGTCTTCACAGGACAAATGATCAGATCAACTGGACAGATTCTGGAGGCTGTACCAATGGCTTTCAGGTTCACTCAAGTGATGATGGAACTATGGTGGAAATCTTTCAAATCAAATTTGCAAATCTTTAGAAAGTCTGCTCTTTCTTAATGGTTATTTTCTGACCACATATTTACTCTTGGACAGATACTTTTGGGTGGTGGACCAACCTGGCAAAGACTAATGCATGTCAGCTGTGCCTGATTCACTGGTTCCCTCACCACCTTCACTACTATGTTAGGGTCACTGTTGTGCTTAGAACTGTACACCGGGCAAATACGAGGGCTACATGCAAATATTACCCAAATAATATCCAGCGGTGGTCCAAATGGTGGACCCTTTTCAATGATGAATAGGCTAGAGGGACCTGGTATTTACATATACAGCATTTGGCAAACTGTGAAGCAATAAATGGGCTACAGGCTGTAACTGTACACCTGAACAGTGGAGCTTTAAAGCAAGTATTTCTGATAAAGTGGCCAGTGGGAGTAGCTACAAGGTAAGTTCATAATCCTGGTGTGAAAAGTGGCTTTTCCATTAACTGAATGCAGGCACTCTTCATTCTATGGTCTATTTTAAAGATTTTACAAATTTTAAACTGTGGCAGTACGTAAGTGTTCAACCTTTCTTGGAAAATTCATGTTTTGAACGTTGTCAGTAATATCTTGCTGCTTTTATTACTGCAGGATTGTTGATAAAGAAAAACACCATACAAACAATAAAAACTAAAGGTTTAGTGTATATTGTTTATTGTTGAGATCAAAAAGAATATCAGTGTATAATAATACATAAAATAAAAGAATGGTTTAGGGATTTGCTGTCAATAGTTGTAACACACTACATTAGAATAAGAGTGAATTTGGGAAAGAATTACACAGGTCAACAGGTCAGAATCACCAGAGACAAGTTTATGTGGGTTTTATAGTGTTTTTCATGCTGATTTCAAACCTGTGTTTAGTTTTTTCCATAGCACGTACAGTTTTTGTGATGAAGCTAGTTATATATTGCATGATAGTTAGTATAATCATATTATATGCATTTTTGAAGAAACAGTGGTAGCTGACTGACATTGGTCATTATATCTATGCCACAGTGTGCGCCTGTCTGACTTCGCACTGAAAATATTGAAACAGTTACTTGATTGGTGCCTGCGGTTTAATAAAAAACATATGCAAGTCTATTGCAAATCTAATATTACTCATAATTCAAAAAGTTGATGTGACTGAAAAGCAGAAAAAAATGAAAGCAGATCTGAAATCAGCACGAAAAACTGGTTTAGAAAAGTGTGTTGTGGTTTCTGATGATTACATAACAAAAATCTGCTGACCTGTGTTATTAACCCAGAATTAGAATAAGTTACCGTTAATATATACATTATACAGTAATAAGATCAGAGAGAATAACTGATTAAGATGTCATCTTCACATACACTTTCTGAAACTAATAAACAAGTCATCAATTCATTTAGTGATATAATTTCCCACTTTCATTATTATATCTGCTGCAGTGTTCACGGCCCTTCTGGCATCTTCAGATTTGAACTGTTCATGTGGTATGCAGGGTGAGGGGTGGCAGTTTGGGTACTGAGTTTTCTTGGCATCAACACCAAGTGTCCTGAGATGGGATACAGCACTGGGTAAGTTACCAAGGTGGGTACTGTAGCCAGAAATCCGTTGAGCGAGGCTTGTGATGGAGCAACTCCCGGGATGGTGTCCATTTTTCCTGTGTTCTGTGGCTATCAGGGCTTTCTCCACTGCCTGATGCACTTTAAACAGGCACCACTCTGGACTCCCTTTGTCTTCAGTTTCTCTCTGAGCAGCACTGAGGTCACACTGTGCTTGCCTATACCAGCGCTTAGCTTCCTCTCTATCTGGCTTTGGTGTTTCTCTGTAGTATGACCAAAAGTTATATTGCTGTCTAGACCTGTTCTGATAGAAACGTTCTCGTCCCGCCCTGTGACGCCGGGCCTCAGCGTTCCATCTGGGCCAGTAATCTCTGAAGTCACTCCAACTGGACGATCCATTATGTACAGTCTTCCCTTGCTGCAGCTCCTCTATTTTGTTCTTTATATATTTAAAAGCTTCATTGGCAAGGTCTGGGTTGTCCAAGTTCTTGTCTGGATGCCACCTTAGGTAAAGGCGTCCAATAGCTTTACGTTTCTCTTCTGGTGGCATGTTCCAGATTTCTTTCAGACACTGGTCAATCTCTCTTTTAACCTCCTCCAATGTCTGTGGTATGGGCTTCTTTTGTGAGGATACAAACTCTGGCAAAATGTCTATTTTGGTGCAGGTGGCATCTGTCATTGGAGCTGACCTTCTTTCTCTCTTAAACCGATAAAGGTCAAAGGAGCTTACTTCAATGAACTCATCATTGCTAATCTGGATTTTATATCTTGCTGGATTTCCTCTGGTCCCTCCTGATAACCCATCCAGACATTCAACAATGATAGCAAAAACATATTCACTTTTCAATTCATCCTTTCTGAAGCCAACATACTCATCTTTTTCAAAACTGTTGAGAGGGTTCATGTCAAGGGAGTCGTGCCATTCTTCTGGGATACGACTCCCAGGCTGTGGACGAACACCAAATCCTTCTTCTTCACTCACATTATTATGGATTCCATGTTGTTCCAATGTTTTGTCAACATCGTCCATGGTTTCACACAACAAAAGCTGCCCAAGAACTGGTAGAGTCAAGGGGTTCAGAGTGTTGTTAAGGAGATTAAGGATTTCTTTAGTGAGATACATGTTGACTTCATTCATTTCTTTGAGAGCCATATTATCATTGTGTTTCAAATAGAAGATACACCCACCTTGCAGCTTTTTCACATAAACCTGTGTTTCTGTCTGGGTACCTTCCAGTGGCTCCTGGTGTAAAAAAAGTTCAGTTTGGAGAGTTCTGCAACAGATTATTTGAATTTTACCAAAAACACTCTTCCACATGCATGCAGCATCACTTTGGGAAATAGTACCATTGCTCTGTTCTCTGATCAAACAAATAAGACCATGGCGAAACACACGGGATGACAAGTGCTTTTCAAACCAGCCACTAAATTCACATTCATTTCCACAATCACAACGTTCTGCACAAGCACCGACCAAGTTCTCAGAAATTACTTGAGAGAGGAACCGGGGACGGATTTTCTGAGGAAGCAACTGCAATAGTTTTAAATGTTCATAGTGGTCATTTCCCAGGTGACAATGGTTTAGCTTCTCAAGCAGGTTCAACTTTGTTTTCAGTGAATCCTCCAGTCTTTTAGTCTGAAAGGCAGTGTCATTGAAATACAAAGTGCTGGACTCATAGAGTTTCCCATCTGTTGCTGGAAGATAGAGTTTTTTGTTGTGAAAGGGATTTTCTTTTGGTTTTCCTTTCATCAGACAGAAAAGTTGCTTCACAGCATGCTGTACTGTTGTCTGCTGGTTTGGCTGAAGTGTTGTCTTGTCACGACACTCTATGTAGATTTCCTGGAGCACAGTAAGCAACTGTGAAACTGTAGGCATCTCTTCAACCCCAATCTTCTTGAAGAATTCTGCATAAATTGCGTGGTTTCCTTGAATAGGGTATAAGTATGGCCGAAAGTCATTAGGATTTGGAAGTGAAAGAACAGCCTGACTAGCTTTTACAAGGTTGGTGTTATTTTCAGTGAGAATCAGAGGTAGGTCACTCAAAACAGAAGCATCAAAACTCACAGACTGTAGGTATGCATAAGAGGTGCTCAACACTTCAGCTCTTGTTTGTACTAAATCATTAGTGGTGCATGGAGATCTGAAGATGTTTTTCAGGTTTTGCATGACTTGTTCTGAAGGTGGTTTATCAAAAGCTCCCCCACACTTCAAGGCATTTAGGTGTGTGATTGAGCAGTCTCTTGAGGGCAGTATAGGCATAATGGTCCATATGAGATATTGGTGACCAGGGTCTTTTTCCAACATTGATCCTTTAATAGCAACAACATCTCTTTCTTGAGCAAAAGCTCTGTGGTAATCACAAAGTTTCAGCTCAGTCTTCACCGGGAATACAAATTTTGTGGTTGCTATTCTGGGCATCAATTTAGATTTTTCCCCAGTACACCTCTTCAAAACAATTTTGAACAATGATGATGATCTATGTTTAAGAACATCTAGCTCAGTGCTACCTCTAGCATCAGTTTGAATTTGAAGAGCAAATGCAATTATCTCCTCCTCTGTTACTTCATGTTTCAGTCCAATTTCTTTTAGAAGGCTTTTTGCTCCGCTTGCATTTTTGAACTTTTCCCAAAATGCCTTTGGCACAAACTTTTCTTCTGGCAACATAACCTTGTAAAGGTTTACGCTGTCATCATAGAAATATGAGGCCATCTGAAGACAGCCATGGATGTCCCGAATAAATTTGACACCCATCAAACTTGAAGCAATTCCGTCTTGATGATCTTTATCCTCAGATTTTGGTCTCAGCTCCACTAGCAGTCTTAGTAAATCAAGTAGCTTGGTCTCTGTGAACTCTGCTACAAAAGGAAGCATGAATTTCATACAGTACTGCAAATCCCCTAAAATCGGAATGTTGAGACTTTCTAACAAACCACTGTTTACAAGACTGTTCTTCAGGAAAATACTGTTCCTGTCATCAAACATGTACAAGTCAGGAAATGTTGCTTGAAACTCAGTTCTGAGAATGAATACATTTTTTTGTGAATCAATTGGTCTTCGTTTTCCAAATATTGTCTCAAATAAGGGCAATGACTTGAGCATCCTTTCATATTCCTTTGTGAGTTTGGAGGACCTGATGCCAAACTGTAGGAAGTGTTGAAGGTTGTTGGCATCCTCAGCAGAAAGCACCTCAAACTGTGAATGAGGAACCTGATTCAACTGCTCCAAAACACGAAAGGGATCTTCCATGTTCAAGAGTTCTGGTGTCAAAGATCGGTGAACAAACTCAAAAAAATCACAGAAAAAATCAGGGTCTAATGTCACAAGCCCAAGTTTGAAGAGAATGGATGAAATTTGTCCTCCATTATCAGGAACAACACTACGTAGGTTGTTAACTGATTGTAGGTAATGTGCACCCTTTTGACTCGGACGAATTACAGGCAAAATAGGAATGTCAAAGTGATTTTTTATTTCATCAAAGGCATGATTTGTTGCATCAGGCAGGGAACAGGTTTTGTTTTGATGATCAAAAAATTTCCAAATTTCTTTCAACCACGTGATCATCTTTTTGTCCGCTGTATAAAGCCCGTTCCTTTCTTGAGGCAATGCTTCTAGGATCCTTTGCTGAAGTACCGGTTTCAAGTACTTTGCTGCAACTGGGATGGTTAATTTCTCAATGTATTTTCCATTTTCAAGAGTTTTGATATGTTCACTATTAACACTATATTTAGCAAAGTCTGACTCATATCCCTGGAAAATATTGGTAAACTTTGTGATTAGCTTTGGAGAGTCAGAGCTGAACTTTCTCAACACCTGATCCTGAGTGAGGAGGAGAGGTAGCCCATTAAGGTCAGCTGAGCTAGATGTGTCATTTGATAGGCAAAATTTCAGGAGCTTTGAACAACTTGGTGCATCTTTAATCAAAGTCTGACTGACAGGTAATGGTAAATCATCAGCAGTTTGTGAGGGATCATTCAGTGTTATCTTCTTCAAATAATTAATCACTGATGAAGGACTAACTTCACAAACTTCCACATCTGCATGTTTAAAACCACCAATAACTTCATTCAGTTTCCAAAATGGTGGTACCAGTTTCATTCCAGTGTGCTCCAAAACCTGAAGAATGTCTTCATGAAGATAGTGTTCTGCCATAAAATGAGGTAAATTTGTTGGGTCTGGGTTTGAGACACTGGACCAGTTAACAATGTACTTTGGAACCGAGGGATATAAACGTTCATCGGCCACACTTTGTAGAGTAGGTATCACAAGAAGATTTTGTTGATTGATAGATCTGTAGACTACATTGATCATCTCATGCCAATCATTGGCAACGTCTTTTGACACAAATGGAAAGAACCTGAAACAAGTACCCAACTTGGATTTGAGATCCATTAAACTACAGGGTTTGTCTCTCTTAAATGTTGTACAGAAATGGTTGAGGAGCTTAGCATATAGAGGTGCAATCATGTTTATTTTTAGTGACTGGTTCCATTTAGTCTTCAAACTCTCAGCATCCTCTTTCCACAGATCTCTTCTAGAATGATCAAGTTCAAAGTTTCCATTCACATGTACAGGAAGACCAGTTTTGCCTGGCAGTGGTAGAGAGCAAAAAGCACGTCCAGTAAATTCAGTTTCTGTTGGTTTTCTGGCAACACAAGCTGCCAGCGCCACCTGAGGTACTTTGAGGTTAGAGTAACCTTCATCCTGCTCATGGCTTTCTGGAAAAAATCCAAAACTTTCTGCAATTACCCACTGGCTGCTCTTGTTTCCAGCTGAAATTTGCATGTCATAGATAGTTTGACATGGAACTCCCTGCTCAGATTTCAGAGAATTACGGACATGATCCTGAAACCTCTCCCATTCCTCATGGGTTTTCTCAGTGACTTTTTTCTCAATTAGGAAAACATTATCTTCTTTTCCATTTTTGTTGATTACATGGAACTGTATTTTTGTGATGCATTTCAAGAAAAGAATCAGTCCCTCAGGGTCTGCCTTCAAAGTGTACAAAAGTTCTTCAATTTCATGATCTGTAACGACATGTCTTGATATCTCAGATGTCTTTGCCATTTCTTTTGTCCTCAGGGGAAGTCTGAACATTGTTCCAGAATGAAGATCAAACTTTTGGGGAAGGAATGTATGGTAAACATCCTTGAAAGAGTCTTTGAAATTTTCATCCATTAAGTACATGCAGCCTGGTGACTCCTTTGTAGCACTTTCTACATATTTTAAATTTGGGTCAGATATACAGAATTTTTCATCCCCACTTAGTATAGAGGGGCAGTCAGTCAGCTGGTAAACAGAATTAAAACCCAGCCCATATTTTCCAGTTCTGCCCAAAGTGCCATGCTTCCCTCCTTCCCCTAACTGCTGAATGCCTTTCAGGTCTTCATCAGTAAATGTCTTGTTGTTGTACACACAGAGTGCTGGGCCTTGAAGCAACTCCCATTTCTCTCCAAAGATTTTTTGAGCCTCATGTTCTCTTTTGTCCCATACAAAGTGGATTTCAGTTGCCTCTGCATCATCAGCATTCTGTATGAGTTCTTTCAGTATATCTTTCTTGGATGGATATGCGTCAAGGATGTTTTTAATTCTAGCTGTTAGTTTCTCATGTTGTCCAAACTCCTGAGCAAAAGGAGAAAACCCACAAACTAAACGATTCTTTAGTGTGTGGTGTCTTGTTGTAACAACACCAAAGTGACATGCAACAGGTCGAGGTATTAGGTTATGGCAAAGTTTTATCCCCGCTTGCACTGGCATCCATGGACTGTCATTAAAGTTGAGCTTACTTGAATAAGTCAACACACCTTTTTCATCAGGTAGCAAGCAGTCTTCAAGTGCAATGTCACCTGCATGGAGCCCTTTTATAAGAATGGAAAGACAACTGTGAAGATCTGACTCTGAAAGTGGTCCAGGAGATGTACTCATTTCTTTTAGCACGGCAACAAACTGCTCTGCTGTAAACTGACTTTTGATACCAACACAGTTCCAGAGATTCTCAAATTTGGAGAATTTAGCAGGAAGGACGTAGAGGTACGGTTTCTCCTCAAATCTACTGCCTTTGGCCACTGAGCGCACATTTACAAAGTGGTCTTCAATAAAAATGAATGGGATTGATTGTGCATGTTCAGTAATAGCAGTAGGATCTCCCCCATCAATCAAATACTTGTTGAGATAGTCATAACAGCTTTCTGCCACATTAAGGAGCACAGATTTTTCAATTTTATCTGAACGATCATGTGCTTCTTTCAGTTGTTTGAGAACTGTCTCAGCTGGTGGGTTTTTCTTCACGCCCAGTTTTTTAAGGACTGGGTTATCTGGCTGAATAAACAGATTTGAGTGGTCAACACTGAATTCTGTCAGGTTTACCAAATCATAGTACTGGTTTCTGTAGACTTCAGATGGCTTTTTAAGACTGGTCATCAGATTGTTGTCTTGGTCTTTAACCACAGCAGGAAGGAATGATATTTGTTTCAGAATATCCCAGTGTGGGGAACTGACATCATTTATATGTTCCCACATACAGTCAAAGAGACACTGGAGACATTTATGTGCTTTCTTTTTATCATCAGTCCAAACCCTTGAAATTGTCTCTGCTCTCTCTACAATGTCCGCTAATGTGAGTGTATCACTCAGCATCCCCAAGCTTGAAAGCTGGAGAATTCTCTTTGGGTCGAAGTAGTCATTTGTGGTCCCTTCAAGAAAGCGTCCCTCCTCAGGATCATACAGGCATGCAACCTTTCCAAGAGGATTCACGAGTTTGCTGATGAACTGAAGTTTTCCGGTTTTCTGTGCTGGAATGCATGGATTCATTTTCAGTAAGACATCAACTGCAGGATCATTCAAGTCTATTGCATTCAATATAAGAGCATTTCTATCATGTGGCTTCATGTTATTTAAGTTCTTGAAAACTGTGTGGTAGAATTCAACCCAGTGAAATGTCTTCTCCATTACCATCTCCTGAAAACCACACTGAATAAAACTCTTCCTGACCCACGATGGCAAATAAACAGCACAGTAGCTTGATTCCGTATCATTCAGGAAAACTTTTATGGCAAGGTCTCCCACAGCTTTATTTCTCTCAATGTTTGGATCCAGAAATCTTGCCTTGTCAATTGAGCACCAGGTTTGCCCATTACTGAAGAGCTCAAGAGCTTTGCCTGTCATGCATTGTGCAATGCCTGAGTAAAATGCACCAACCAAGGGCTGGAAAGCTTTGCTTACTTTTTCAACATCAGGCCAAAATGTGTAGTAATTGTAGTTTTGAAGATTCCCATTTTGGGCCATGATCTTCAGCTCCAGCAGTGCTGTGATATAGGCTGTAGTACAAGCATCTTGGAGTAATGCTTTGTTCCACTCCAATTTTGTTCCACTTTGCCAGAGAGCTTTCCTATTTGACGTGACAGCAAAAGACCCATTGATATGAACTGGGAGGCCTGACGCAATTGGAAGAGGGAGGAAACAAAAGGCCTGGCCAGAAGCTAAGCTTTCATCAGGAGACCAAACATTTTGGGCCTCTTTTTGTAGAGGTATAGCAACTCCTCCAACTGGAGGGAAAAATTTGCACTGCTGTACTTCTCTCTGAAACATTCGCAGTGAATCCTTTGTCCCAAGACAAGAGTAGAGGAGCCAGTACTGGACGCTCGTTCTCTCCTTGTGCTCATTGGCTATTTCGGCTATGTGTGCAGAAAAGCAGTCAACAATCTCATGGCAGTTTGAGTCAAGGTTGTCAAAGGTGTTTGTGATGTCCTGAAGATGCATTTCGTTTGAAATACTAAATGAATGTACTACCTCCCTGGAGATTCTGAAAAGTGTCTGGACTTGCTTCTGTTGTGGAGGTGTAAAAGCACTTTCAGAAATTACTTGAAGAGACACTGACTTTATGTTCTTAAGGAACAGAAGAGGCCTTTGGGAAGTATCCATAAAGTGTTGCTGTAAAGCATTTATGCGTTCTTGGTTGTACACCTTGCAGCTAATTTCTGACTTGCAAGCCTCTTCCGGAGTTCGAAATGGTAATTTAATCAGTGTACCATTGTAATATTTCTGGCTGTTCGTTGTCAAATCACAATCAAAAATTCCTTGATAAGATTGGAACTGTCCAGGAAACCTCTTAAACAGCCTCTCCTGGAACAAGTCAAGTTTAATTCCAGGATTTGCTTTACTTTGAATGTGCTTTTCTAAGTGGGTGACATTTGGATCAAGAATAAGAAGACTTTTACCACTCAAAATAGATGGAATATCTGTCAAGTGGTAAACAGCATTGAAGCCAAGTCCAAAGTTGCCAATTTTCTCAATCTTGTCTTCCTTAGAGGCAGACCCAATTCTGACAATGCTTTTCCAGTCTTCATCAGAGAATAGCTCATTGTTGAAGCTCCACAGACAAGGTCCATTGCAAAGGGCCATTCCATCATCAATGAGGCTTTCCGGAGGGTGTTTTCTGAAGTCAAGTAGAAACCCACATGTACTTGCACCGGCATCTTCTGCATTTTGTATGAGTTCTTTAAAAATGTCACTTTCCTCATCATATTCATTGAGTATGTTTTTGATTCTCAGAGTAATTGGTTCTGACTGCCCACACTGCTCAATTCCTGGACATTCTGCCTCAGTTCTTATGAACTGTGGTTTTAAAATGCGGGTACTTAATAAAGGAACTTTCAGCCATTTTGCTGTGACACCTAGTACCTCTTCGTGAATAACATGAAACTCTTCCTTGTCTTGTCTCAGGTCTTCTAGTCCTTCATCACTAATGTCACAGTAAACAGTACTCTCCAAACGTTGTAGAGTGAAGTTTTGGTTTGGTGCACTGACAGGCACAGGGGTACTGTTCTTCAACGGCTTTTCATTCTTCCGCATCCAATCAAGAATGGCTATTGACACCTTGAGTTCAGAAGGATCACCATAACATGGATCTCGATCATCAATGCTTAGTTTTATGTCATGGAGTATATCCTCAATCTCCTCATCAGTAAGTGTCTCCTTTACACCAAGCTCTTTCAGCATGTCAGCATATTTCAGAAATTCATCTGGTACTTTCTTGATGTACATACTCAGATCTAATTCAGGTGGATAGAAGAGCACTATATCCCGAGGTGAGACAAACTCATTCTGGCACCACAGCCAAGCAATGCATTTCTTGTTCATTTCTTCTCTGAAATATTCAGTGTTTCCTTGCATGAATTTGTAAGTGCTGTGCAACTTGTTTTTAAATTCATAATCTGAATCTGGGTTGACCAGGCCCTGTGCTATTGATCCCAGTACACACAGGTTCTCCAAGACTTTTTCCGGTGGTGGAGGGATAAAAAGATCAAGTTTTTGGCAAACATCTTCACTTAGTTCTGTCGTAAGTGGCATTACATGCCCCACAACAGCAGAGTATTTTGAAGCCCTTACTTCAGCTGGTTTGTAGAGGCCAATTTTTTGACTGTTCTTGCTATTATTGTTTGCTGAATTTGGATTTTCACAAGGCACCCACTGGATTTGAAGAAGCTCTCCTTTCTGTCCTGCAGAGAAACCAGAGAGCAAATCATTTCTATTTAATACTTTTACCAGAGCTTCTGCCTTTTTGTATGCCCTATTTCGAGAGTGAATGTGAAGCCTTTGAATTTCTTTTGCAACATGGAGCACATTTGTTGGTGATATTTCTTCTTCTTTTGTCTGTAAACCAAGTTGTTTTAAGCTCTGAAGAATCGCCTTGGTCCTATAGACTACTGGTGGAAAGTAGTCTTGACCAAAAAGATCCTGAAAGATTTTGCTTGTGGGATCGAAAACACTTGATGTTTGCTTGCGCTCCCCCTGGTCTGTTTCAATGAAACTGAGATTCTTGCTTTTCTGGACCAGGTCTTCACTTTGTGAGAACAGGACACTGCCATGATCCAATATCCAAATCATTATTTTCTGTTCCTCTTTTTTGTTGAAAATCTGTCTTTGAATGCATTCTACCAAATGAATAGCCAGTTGAACTGCATCAAGAAGACTGACTCTTAGGAGAGTCAAAATCCTTCGATCTGCCTCATTTGCACACTGCACAATGGTTTCAGGCACAGGCATATCTGTTGGAATAGTTGGACTGGACGTTAAAATAACTGCCTGTTTTGACTGGGCTATAACATATTTTCCAGACATCAACCTGAAGAGAGGCAGAGCTGACAGCAACTGTATTTCATCATCAGAAACACAATCTAATGAAGAGATATATGTTTTAAACTCTTCTTTCTCATGAAGCGAAGCAGAGGAAAATCCTCTAATGACTGTGTCACGCTCACAGTTCAGAAGGACTTGCAGAACATTCTTGGGTGAAGTAGTCGAGATGTAACTTTCAATGTCATGATGCTTGAGACATTCGTTCTTCTTAATGACTGTGCCTCCCACCATCTTTACCACTTTCTGAACTTGATCTGGCAAGCTGGACTGTCTGCTACTCTGAAAGATCAAAGTGGAATTTGTCTCTAATCTTGCTAATAGTGTAGAATTTCCTGCCTGAACTGGTTCCAGAGGTATTAAGGGCATGCCAGTGAAATCCCTTAGCTCCTCCCAATGAGTATTCAGAAATTTCCAGAATTCTGCCAGCCAAGTCTTTGGTGGGTGACCATCTTTAGCAGAATTCCATTTCACATTACCTTGGCTCTCCTTCCATTCTCTTGGTAAGTGTTTCTTGGCAAACTTTGCCACATTCTTTGCATCCAGATTCATTATTTTATACAAGTCTGCATCTGAAATTGAGCACAATATTTACATTATTATTATAAATGTAACCACACTTCCGTCAAGGCTCATACTTTGTTTTAATTATTGCATATGAAACTTAGATTCATTTTGCTATTTTTGCACCATATGCATAGTTAACGCGTAGATTGATCAACAAAAGTACATCAGACTAATAAACATGGAAGCATGTTTTATCAAAAAATCTTTCCTGCCATACACAGGAGAATATACAATTTCACATAGTAAACAAATATATTTTCATACTTGTAACAGCGATTTGTCTTAGATGATGCATTGTGTTTTCGCTCAGATCATCAGGCACAAATCTCTCCTTGCAAAAGGGCAGCAACGTTCTAGAAAAAAGAATTTGAATGTGAGAAATTCTAACATTTATGAATGAAGGTAAAGAAGAATTTAAAGAAAGCAGCACAATCGCCCAAACAAACATTACCGTGGAAATTCCTCATTGTCAATCAAAGCCATATCCTCCTCCTTACTGGTAAATGACTTGAAACTTCCATCACTAAGGGGCAGAAGCTGTAGACCATGTAGCTCTTCATACTGTCCATCACTGAGCACGTACTTCAAGAGGGACAGTTTATCATCTCTACAGATGGTTCCAATCTCAGTTTTGCGGAGCACGGTTCTAACTAAGGACGGGGTCACATATTGCAGAGTCTCAGGTTTTGGGAAAGCTTTTTTCAAAGCTTTCAGTACATGTTCAGGAACAGTGACAAGATTTTCTCCCTCTGCGATCAGTAAACGTGCCACTGCTGACGTCATTTCTGAATCTGTATTGTTGGTTGGGAAGATAGCGTCTGACGCAGCCACCCAACTTTTGTTATTTTTCGCAAGACAAAATATTTTTTTACTTTGGAATATCTGTTTAAAAACATCCATTGCAACTTCACGCCACCGGCCGCTGTGCTCAGTCTTGCTTAGGTCAGGCCAAAGACCATATACAGTGTTGGCGGGGAGCATATCCTTTCTGGATAATTCAATGGCATCTTGGATTGTTTTCGTGTATACATGAGGAAGGACTTCCTTTTTCAGGATCTCATTCCACTTTGCTGATTCATCATTCTTCTGGTCCTCCTCCTGCCATTTGATGTACCTGCGGTTGTCTGTAAGGCCAAAGCATGCATTAACGTGAACAGGGAGGCCTGTGTTATTTGTCTCATTGTTGGGAAGTGGCAGAAAGCAGCTCAGTCTTCCAGTGATGCATGTTTTGATTTCATCACACTGAAATGCTACATCTACCTGAGGACGAAAACTCAACTTGTCAGCAAGGACGTCAATCTCAGGTACATGTCGTTTCTTTAGGTGACAGGTAGTCACTAGCCACTTGGTCTGTTTTTCAGGTTCAGATGATGATCTGCAGGACACAGTTTTGAAGGTAGTTTTACCTTCTACGTATTCCCTTTGGATATCATTTTCCTTCCATTCTTGACAGAGAGGAGTTAGGGGAGATGAAACAGAAACTTTCATCCTAATGTTGATTTTTCCAGCTCTGTCAATATGCATCAAAGAAATGGATGACACAGCTCTCAAAAACAAAAGGCTCAACTCTGCATCTGCTACAAAACTTTCAAAGAGTTCTATAGCCTTATCGGAGTCATATAAATTGTTGGAAATCTCTGAGGCTTCACTACGCAGAGGAAAGCGGAAAAGCGTTCCTTTGTAGTACTGCTCACTGATGATTTTCTCCCAAGCACAGTTGCAGACCAGACTAACAACATCTTGAAAAGGTTTGAACTGATCTGTGAATTCCAAAAGGTGTTTTCTGTCCTCCTCATCATCCAGCGACCATCGGTATCCTTCCCGCTCATCATCAAACATTGCCTTTTGTGGGTCAAAAACAGCAAGGTGTTTGGAACTAAATACACATGGCAAGTCTGTAAATGAAAAAAAAAAAGGTGTTATTTTCTTGTTTGCAATTTGTATATCGTCGCTGTCTGGCAGAAACCTCGTAACTCCACTATTGGTTTTTGTTGTTTTTTTTTTCATAAATCGATTCTATTGTTCGGTCTCCACGTGGGTCTGTAAAATTTTGAAATTATTACCCAATGAAAAGTGTTGAAAATAGATATACCAATTTTGATGACACAGTATTCATTTATTTAGAATATACATAGTTTTTGGAGTTTCCTGAAAAAAAAAATAGCCTCGCTGTCGGTTTTGGCCCGACAGTGAGGACATATGTCATCGTACTACTATTACTATTCGTTTTGTTATTTACTGTGTCTTATTTTATTCCTGTCTTTTAACTCTATGCCTCACACTGAGTTGAATGCACCTTCAAATCCGTTGTTCCTTGAAAAAGTGACAATGACAATAAAATGTATCCTATCTTATCTTATCTTACTGCAGCTACTGCACCATGTGGCAGAGGAAAATGAAGGCCGACTTCTCGCTGAAATCAGCTGGAATTGGCTACAGCTATGAATGGCCCTTTACAACTGCTGTTAATGCTCAGACTCATTACTGCATTGGTTTTAGAGAAGGGGAGACACTGGCTTGAGGGGAGCAACAACCATTTGACAATCAACACCATTTGATTAACCAGCCAATTCAGGGGGGCATTCTGTTGGGGGCATTGGTCAGCCTTCCAACCTCAGTCCAAGAGCCAGACAGAACATGTAAACCATGACCTGGAGAGAATGCTCTGGTGTCTGGCTTCTTCCAACCCATCTGCCTGGGTTGATCATCTGTTGGAATATGCACACCACACATTATTGTACTCCTCCCTAGGGATGTCCCCATTTGAGTTTGGGTATGCTCCACCCCTCTTCCCTGAACACGACATGAGGGTGCCAGCAGCAGAATGATTCACTGTCTCTGGGGGAAGGCTCAAAGGGCTCTACTGGCAGCTACTGCAGCTCAAAAAGAACCCAGAACCTCCTTTTGTCTGGGACAATGTGTTAGGCTATCAGCTAGATATCTACCCCTCAAGGTAGACTCCACAAAGTTGGCCTCATGCTACCTAGGACCTTTTAAAGTAGTATGGCACATAAATCCCATTTCCTGCCACCTCCCTCTCCCCGCTCCTCAAGAATCATCCCCACTTTCCCACCATGTGTCCCACCTTAAGCCAGTCATCTGCACTACGGCCACCCCTGACTTGTCCACCCCTCTCTGGGAACCCGCATGTTGTACAGGGCTCCAGCCTATAACATCAGGCGACTCTTGGGCATGTGACAAGCCAGGGGTAGCACCCCTGGGCTTTCAGGCGAGACCATGCCTCAGGGCTTGGGACATCAGGAGCTGATCCTAGAAGTGGGGTCCTGTAAGAGGCCAGCCTGGGGCTGGGCTGGCTACTCCGACCAGCAGGGTGCGGCATAGCACTGCCATTCCTGTGCTAGGTAGTGGAAGAAGACAAAGGCCACCACCCCCACACAATCAGTCACTGATTTTAAATCTAAACGTTGCCCTGTGAAACTGACGGCCAAAGCTACAAAAAGTTATAAAAATATTGCCAGTTACAATTTTTGTACTTGGGTTGTCTGTTACAAATCATAGGTTTTCAGCACTAATTTGCCTCATATGTGATTGACAGAGGCATTCCCGGTTTAGTGTGCCACGCAGTCCAGCTCACATTAAGCGCCAATAAGGGGCTTATCTTATTGTCTGTCCTGAATTTTATGAACCCTAAAGAAAAATATCTAGACCTGTGACTCATATCTAGTTTATTTGGATAAACTGGTTATTCTTTAGTTTGGTAATGGTATTTTTGTGGATATGAAAGCTGAACAATTAAAAGTAAGACAGGAAATATACTGATTGAGTATTACTTAAACAGAATAAATTCCTCACCTGTAACATGGTAAACAGAGTTGAAGCCGATCCCAAATCTGCCCACTTTGGTTGGATCATCTTGTTTGATGCTTCTTCCTGCTCGCTGAATGCCCTCCCAGTCTTCCTCGGTAAAGGCTGCATTATTGAATGCGTAGAGAGCAGGACCTACCAGAACAATGAGGTGCTATGATTACCATGAACAGTCAGTGTTTTCTAGTAATGTCAAGTTCTGAATGTTTTAATTTCACTGAGAGCCAGAGATTCTCAGTCCAACCCTTAAAGGTTTTTTTTTTTACCACTGATGTCCTCTTAAGACATTTTTGTGGTACCAATCATACTGCTCCAATCTCTTGTTATCCCTTAGTATTAACTATTAGTATTACTTCTTATTACCCCAGAATGACTAAGACATACTCAAAACTGGAGCAACAATTCCCTAAATGTCGCTTACACAAGAAGGCCATATTCACTCAAAGTTTTTCTGTAGCCACATCCCCGAAACAAAACATTCTTCCAACATGGTTAAACTTGTTACCGTCACCGGTTTTCAGCACACCTTTCTCCAAAGCTTCAAAGGGAAGAAACAGTCTACTCTCAGACTGAAATAAAACCCTCTTTTGACTGTGATGTTCCTTTAAAACATTCCAAAATCCCTACCTTGATACTTCCCTAGAGCTTCACACCACACACTGTCAGTGCCATATCTTCTCTCATCATAGATGAACACTACCTCTGAAGCTCCTGCATCGTCTGCGTTCTGTATCAACTCCTGTTGAGTAAAACACAGAAAAAAAAGTCACAGCCTTAAAATGATTGAGGTGATTTGTCTTTTATATATTTACAAAACAACTGCCCGATTCTACACAGCCAGTATCACTGTGGGATGTATGAATGTATTTGTTTATTCATTTTGACTTTTAATAATATAATGTTCTTTTAAAGGCATCCTCACTTTTTTTAAATAAAGAAAGATAATGTAATTTGTAAACAAATTTATCAAATGTTTCAAAACATAACATTCACTCCCCCTCTTTAAAGTCCACATATACAAAAAACAGTTTGTCTTGAATTCACACGATATAGAACATGAGGTCCATCAAACAATATATCAGCTGACTGAAAACAAAGCTGGTGAAATAGATTATATTTCTGCAAACTTTTGCACATAGAGAGAGACATCCCAACATGAGACAGACATTGTGCCAAAACAAATTCTGACTTCAGCTGGGTTTGAACCTAGAACAGTCAGTCTGCAGCCTAATGCCCTAAACACGAAGAGGAGGTTAGAATTTAAGGTTCAAGGTTATTGTCATCAGCAGCTGTGTACACGAATTGAGACATAGCGAATTGAGAATGTTTCTCAGCTGGGTTTGAACCTGGAACAATCAGGCTGCAGCCTAATGCCACAAGCACACAACCATGAGGAAGAGGTTAGAATTCAAGGTACAAGGTTCACATGTACATAGTGAGATAAGACAATGTTTCTCCATGGACCATGGTGCAACATTTAGCAACATTCAATAGAGTGCAGGCTACAACAGAAGTTAGACAGTAGACAAACAATAAATAGACAGCAAGTGTGGACATTACATAAACCTTCTGGAGTGATGAGTATTGCACTATAGGTAAAATGACTGCACAGGAGGCAGTTAGCAGCATTGAACAGAGTACCGGGGACGACAGAACGCTACAATAATGCACAGTACAATAATGCTATAATAATGTTGCGGTGCAACAGCAATGTGAGTGAGATGTGAATCTTAGTCTACCAGAATTAAAATATTGCCCTATACATACATATACAATTGCACATGAGCATATGATGTTGCACTGGAATCATATTCTTATTGCACATGACAGTTAGCATCTTAGAAAAACAACGAGCAAGTGAAGAAATATAACAGTGATGGGTGCCTGTACTGGCAGTAAACAGGGTTCCAGTAAAGTGCAGTGTGCCTGTGAACAGCATAAAAAGTATAAACATTTTCAACAGTATAAATAGTACAAAGTGAGGTAGTTTTCTGAAATGTGCTGGTCAACTCTGTCCACAGTCAGACCCGACATCCCCAGCTAGCTGAGGATTACGAGACAGTGGGGTTTTGTGCCGGGAGGGAGCACTGTCACCCTAGAAGGAGACCTTACAGATCAGGCGTCTCATTTATAAAACTTGGCGTAGAACTCATACTAAAAGTGTACGTGCGAAAAAGTCAGATTTATGAAAACGTGGGCACGCACACTTGCACGCAAAATACGCTTTATAAGTCGCACTCTACATGGGATTGTTCGCACGTAAATTTTCCCGCACATTCCGCCCTCGACACGCTCCGATTCAACCATACATGGTAAATGCAAATCACCTCATGAATATTTAAGCCTCGGATGTAAACCTGAAAAAATGGCATCATGGCAGGGGAAAAGTAAGGAAATTTCTAAAACCAAAATAGAGGTGCTTGTGGGTGAAGTGGAAAGCCGGAAAAATAGTTTGGTCGTCACAGTAGTAGGGTGACAAAGAAAAAAAAGAAAGGCAGAGTATTATCCAGAAGTTAAAAATATGTTCAAAAATATTTCAGTAAAACGACATAAAGACACAAACACACACACACACACACACACACACACACACTATATATATGTACATATACACACACACACACACACACACACACGCACACACACACACACACATATATATATATATATATATACACACACATATATGCAGGTTCTGCTTTTTTGGGGTAATTTTTAAATTTTTAAACTCAATTGTATGACAAATTTCGGTCAAACTAAATAGAACAAATATAAATAAGTGACTTGCATATTAATTCAGATTTACACACTTCAAATGGTTCAAGCTCTAGAGTTTAACAAATTGATTTAAATAAATCTTAATAAACATAGACACGTAAGCAATTAAAATTAAACAATAAAATCATAAATCTTCATAAATCATAAATTAAGTAAATGTATAAGCTATAATAATATGGATTTTATCATAGAATTGAGTTTTCTTTCATAAATGTAATACAGTATTATTTTGTAAATGTAATATACTTTAACTTACATGTATTAGAATTAATTTTATATACAGTCAATTTTGGGAATATTTTATTAAACATAGCAATTTATTTAAAACTTAACATGGTCACAAATGATTGTTTCAACGTAAAAACTTACTAAAACATATAAAAGAAAAAATCTTCATTAGTTGCATCAGAGGTCTCCTACATCAATATCTGACATGTGAAAAAAGTCTTCGTTTCTGTATTTGGGTCTTACAGGGTTAAGTACAGTAGTCACAATTGTTACATAAACAGTAATCTCATGCGGATTTTTTCTGAGAACCTAACTGATAATTGTACGTGGAAATCACCACAATAATGCGGAAACTGCAAATATTCACCGCTTTTTTGCTTTTTTTTCGTGGCAATATGTTTGTTTATGCATTTTAGTTCTAAATTATTAAGACAAATATAATTTACTAATTTTGTAACATAAATATTAACGTACATTCAGATACATTTTCATATAAAATACAGCTGTATTCATGTTTTTGTACTGTCCAGAGAACACAAAGAAAGCTCGTCTTTCGTGTCATTAACAGGCTGCTTGCTGCCTGAGGCACAGAAAGCAGGGTTTCTGCAGGTTTCAGTAAGTTAAATTTAAGACCTTTTTAAGACCTTTTAAGACCATTATGAGTAAAATTTAGGACCAACACGATGCATTACTAAAAACATTCGAATGATACCAGAAATTCTCAAAACATTCAATTTTTATTGATTTAGTATTAAAACAGATAATCAAAATACTTAAAATGACAGAACTTGACATTTATATGTCGAACACAACACTAGCCTAGCACATACAATCTAACCGTGCACGTACCGGAGTTCATCCCCTTTAGCACCCATGGAATAAAGCAAAAAAAAAAAAAATCTCACTGAAATTATTAAACCAAATGTTCCGTGCCAATACCACCTCGGCCCTGCATAAACTTTTTAACGCTGCGTTGTCCATTATCCCCTAAGCCCCTAGTGGAGGTACCACACAAAAGCACACACCTGCCATTTTCATCTTTTTGCACCATGAACTAAATGGCTTGCCATTATCGCCCATTTCATTTAGCCATGCCCATCTCCACTTATTCTTTACAGTTTTGTGACGTCCGACACATTTGTGCCTTCC
>JBBIGA010000002.1:430648-441389 GCA_037576975.1 Alestes dentex | reverse complement strand
TGTGTGTGTGTGTGTGTGTGTGTGTGTGTGTGTGTGTGTGTGTGTGTGTGTGTGTGTGTGTGTGTGTGTGTCAGTTTGGGTAACTGGGCTGGATCCTAGCCTGAATTTTTCCAATCCAAAAATTCCAATTTCTGCCAAAACAATCTTTCTTAAAGTCCTAGACCTTGTTTTTGTTTGTTATTTAAGAGCAATTAAGCTTAGATGGCCTATGTTAGTATGAAAGAATTCAGGCAAACTAAAGCTGCTTTCTTCTCAACCCTTCAGACAAGAATAATAGAGCTCCCCTTGAAAGTCTGTAACCATCACAAATGCTTTGTACCTTTGAAATAAAATGCCTAATTACTTTGGCCAGCACTCTGCTCTGAGACTCATCAGCATGGCATGCCGTTGTGTACCAGGACACACACACACACACACACACACACACACCCACGAAAACACAACCTCCTCAACCCTTGGGCCTGAGGAGTCCTTATACTTTTGGAAAACAGAATAGGTCCATCTGGAGCAGAGCACCAGATTCCGTTAAGATTCTGACTCACTCCATAAGCATGCCAGGCCTGCGCTCTGTAACATGCTCCGCCGAGAGCCCTGCCACCGCTACCTTGTTTTGATCTAGCGACTTTAAATTAGAGAATGAAAGTGCATTTGGCGAGACGGAGAGAAGCTTAATTGAACTGTTTCACCTCTTTAAACGCAGCTAGTTGGGGCTGACAAGAGCGAGTAAGAGACAAAGAGGGAGGCACAGAATGCTTCATTAAAAGGCTACCTCACTCTTCCCTTGCAGATGCATTTTTCATCCTGAGAACTTGTAAAAACAGGCCACGCTCGAGATGCATTATGGATCTATTAAGGTTCTATTATATAAGGCTAATTTCTGCGCAGACACGGGTGTTAATGTTCTAGTATGGCAGCTTTGAAGACCAAAATAGTCATAAGGTGTTCGACAGTGTCAGCAAGGGAATATTTTTTTTTCTGTTGGAGTTTTGATTTGTATTATGTTTTGGGAGGATCTTAAAGGTTTGATGTGACATTTTAAATGTGATTAGAATTCTGCACAAGTATGAAAGTGACGTCAGGACTCGACCCAGGCCTGGTTGGCACTGCTAAATCTAAAACCTGAGCCCGAATCTGCTCATATGCACTACTGGAGATGGATTATCACATATTTTTCATAGCTTTTCTTTGTTACAAAGTGCTAGTGCTAGAGTTGAATGATTAAAATGTCTCACATACCCCTTTTCCACCAACAGGGAACTAGTTCCATTCTGCCTCACACACAAAATTTTGAACGATTCAGAGCATTTCAACCAAAATGAATTTGTTCAAAACCAGAAAACTTAGGTTCCTAGATGTTTTCCAGTGTGAACTCTGACGTCATTAGGGGACGTGTCATTCTGTCATTAGGAAAGGAAGCAGAACACAATAATGGAGAAGATGAAGGAACAGCATAATCAAACTACTGCAGTAATAGAACAAAACCTCACAGGTAATCAATGCAATCTTCCATCTTGCTACTTCTGCTGTGCATTGTACAGCACTCTCCAGTGATGACGCATACTTGATTATATTGGCTCCACTCAAAATTGGTGGAAACATGGACTGGTTCCGTATATTGCCCCAAGGTTCAAAGAATCCTGGATGGAATTGGTTTCTCTGGTTTCTTTAAACTGGATGCTCCCTATTGTCAATGCACAAGAGACTGCATATGTATGACTGAAAGAAGAAAAGAGAGAGAGATAGAAAGAGTAAGAGAGCAAGAAAAAAGGCGCAAAATCTACAGCATATTAATCACTTGAATCATCTTGAACTTGACCCAAGCCCTGAAAAACCTGGACATGCAATATTTTGTAGACCATGTCAGGGTTGGGTTAGGCATCAGTCCTCTAACTGTGGTTAATTCCATTTATGCTGCAAAACGTGTTCTTGGTTTAATATGTATGCATGATTTGCACATGAATAGAATATATTACATCAACAGGGCTGCCAACTTTTGAATTCATATTGAAGTGGGATTTGTTCTGGGAGAGAAGGTGTATTTAATTGTATTTATTTTTGTTGTATCATGATGTTCTTAGCCATAAAAGAAGCCTTGCATCACAGGACGTGTACAGTAGTTCTTACTGAGAAGGTGAAACATTTACCAACTGAACAGCATGTCTTTAAATGGACTAACACTATGGAAAGCACGGTTAAGAAACATAGACCTTGTATTTGTTCCTCCAGCCTTGTTCAAACACAAAATCATTGTGTTTGGATGCTGCACTGGATGCACATTGCGATGATATTGTTTTTACATTTGATCTTACAAGCTTTCGCTTTGCCTACAAATTTTACATTAGAGGGAGTGAAGACGAACATTTTGCATGAGAAAAGGTATGAGATCATGAGATGTGTGTCATGCATGCAAGTTGGCAGCCCAGCATCACAAAATTATTGTTAAATGCAAGTAAACTGAAAAACGGCGTTGTAAGGTCATGTAATTTATTCACATGGAATTTATGTCCACATCTGGATCAAGTAGATCCAGTTCATCAATTTCTTTTCTGTATTGTGCTTTATATGAAGCGTCTCTGAAAAGACAATGGAGCTACAGAATTCAGATCAATCTGAATGTACCTGAAGAGTCACGCATGATTGTCCTTTCGATGATGAGTAAGAGTGCTCTCATGGCTTGATGAGGTTTGAGTGATGACCTCAGGACCGCCCTGTAGCGGTGGATAAAGTGGCCTGTGAAGCCCTGGCTCTAGCCTTATACAACACAGTAGCAATCTCCTTCCAAGCAATTTGTGGCTTAAGACAGGTAAAGAAACGATGACGTTTGTACATAAGTCTTGCCTTACCTGACATAACCCAACATTAACATTTTTGGAGGATTATTCCAAGCTGCTTTATTCAATTTTGATGTGGATTCCCCCCAGAAAGTGTTTTAAAAGAGTAAACCTTTGTAAATGTTTGTATAGGGATATGCCAGTTGTCGTGGAAGCCTTTTGAAGGGATCGTGTAGTTTTATTAATGCTGCCCTACAGGATGGTGTTGCTGAAGTGAGTGGAAGAAAGAGCGGGAACAGGCAAACGTCAGAAGCTTCAGAAGAAGCTGCTTGTTTATGAAATATGAGATTATTTACTTCGTAAGTTGGTGTTATGCAATATTGTTAGCCTTAAAGTCTCATATCAGAACTTTAACATTGTGAAAATGCAACCGCATTCAAGCAAGACTGCCTCAGTTAAATCAACCTATTAGTGAAAAGCTCATCAGAAAATCTGAAATGAGTCATGATTTGCTCAGTTACTCAGCTGATAGTTCTGATTTCTCCAAGAAAATCTGGCTAGATGGAGCAGATTTACGCTGCTTATGTTGGACTGTCAGAGCGGCTCAGATGGAAGAGAAAATATGAATGCAAATGAAAGTCAAGGGACGGGCCATAAAAATTTCATCTTCACTGAACTTCACTTTAAGGCTGGTGCCAGAATCAACTCAGATCGCTTTGATGTTTTTTGTTTTTTTTCTTTCCCTTTTTTCTTTTTGTTGTTTTTGTCTCCACACTATTATACTGGGATTTTTTAACTTCTTATTTTGACAAGGTCTCCACACTTAATAACACAGAGTTCTGCAGGCAGGCATAAGCAGGTGCAGGTTTTATCTGAGCAGTATTGCTGACACTGGCTCCAACACTAAATATAAACATATTTCAACGAATTCCTGCTTCTTAAATACATTATAGAGTGAATAGTGAAAAAGTAATGCAGCGCGAGTGTCTACATTTACTTCACATTTGTATTTTCTTCTTTTTCTGCATGAAATGTAAAAACTGATTTCAAGACATTCCCCATAAACACTCTTGTTGAGTGTTACAAACTGCCTGATTCTCTGCAGTTTGTACATAACCACACAGAGCCCACAAAATGTGATCTTCAGAGAAAGAGTTAATGTAACACTGCAACCTAAAACTAGCATATAATAGGTTTTTGGTCATACAGGATTTTATGCCAGGCAGTATTCTGTAGCACACTATTGCATTATTTGGTTTCTCTGGTTTGACGGGATTCACAATGTTGTTCACAGTTTTATAAACCTGGTGCTGTGGAGACAGCTGGGCCAGAATGGAACAAAATGATCTTGGGGTTTGGACTAAAATCCCAGATAGCAAACTGTGATTGAAATAATTTCATGAGCAAACACAATGAATCATCATAGATCTCTGATGCTGAATTTGCATTGATCTTGCTCATTCTACTGGACATTGTTTCGACTGAAATTCCAGATAGCAAACAGCGATTGAAATAATTTGATGTTGAGCAAAAACAACGAATCATCATAGATCTCTGATGCTGAATTTGCACTGATCTTGCTCATTGTTCTGGACATTGACCCAATGATAGAAAATCAACCATATTGGACCCTTATCCAACATGGATTCAGCAGCACTCACGGATAATTGAAAAGCTGTTGACATAATGGCAGTACTGATTACTATCCTTGACATCTCTCACACGTAGCTGTAAGACATTTCATTGTCAGTCACTACCAAGTCAGCAAGTTAAGATATAAAAAGAAGTGGGGAGACACATCAGATTTTTACCACAGCTTATAAAGTTCCCAAGATGCTAAAAAGCTAAATAACAGTGGGTGCAACTATCACAAAATATGTAATTATTTGAAGAACTGATTTGAAGAGCACATAAATGGATGTCAAGCATGAATAAAACTGCAGCAACAAAGAAGAATAGTATTTGCAAGTCATTTACATGAATAGATGAACAACCAGACTCTGGCCTTACAAACTCTAGAACTCTGAACCTCTGAGACCCAATCTCTACAAAACGTATGAGCTTCAAAACTGGAATTCATAGTAGGACCACTGTGCAGAAGCTGTCTCTGCCCAAGGTCAACAATGAAACTGATTGAAACACATTTGTTTTCTTCTTTTTAGGAATAAAATGTAACGATTGGTTAATTCACTAACTGTTGATCCATCAACCATTTGGGTCCTCAGTGTGCAAAACGGTTGAAACTCAGTTTAAAGACTACAAACAATGAGCTCGTGGGAAAAACAAAGCTTGGCTAGGTTTTTATTCAAGAAAGGCAATACCACTTAAGAGCAAAGAAGGAGTTATCTGACATGAGCAAAGAAAGCAAAGACAGCAAGATTATATTTCAAGTATGTGTCCATGCTACGCTAAAGAGTCCTGAGGCTGGGGAGACAGAAGAGCTCTATGATGAATTTAGACAGATTTTTGTTCTTAACCCTGCTAGGGTCTTCGTTTTTTGGGGTCCTGCTGGGTCTGGTGGACCCATTGCATTTTGGGGCTTTTAATTCAACATATTTAAACCTTTTTTGTTAAAATTCTCAGCAGATGTTTACTTCATCCCATTTGCAACTAATATAAACAAAACATGTTAAATTTGTTCCCTTTAGCTTTGTTAAACCACATTTATGAATAGAAATGCCACTCGTTTTTGTTTGTTTTTTTTTTTTTATTAAAATATAACAAAATAAGGAAATTCTTCATAAAACAGGCATAACTGGAAAATAGTGAACAAATGTACAAATAAAGCAAGTTATTTATTTGAATTTCATTAGAAATTTGACCTACTCTGGTTAGTTTACACAACATCTGTCTTAACAACACATTTGTCCCATTGAACACAGCTATTTTCATGCCAGGCTATACCACACAGGAGGGGCAGAGTTTCACTGTATGTGTATTGCAAATGTACTTCTTGCACTGGGTGCATGTATATTGTGTTTTTTTGTCCATCTTGGGTCCACACACTTGACAGCGCTTCTTTTTGTTGCCAGCCACAATCTATGTGAAAAGATAAGGATCTTTACTAACACTTTACTCCTCTTTCTCAGAAACATAAATTATTATCCTGCAACAGCCTCAAACACTTACCCCAGGGTCTGCAGATGATGGTTCTGTAATTTGTCAGGATGTGGCACCATCATCTTCCTCCTGAATCCTCCTCACAATGGCTGCAGAGACTGGGGTTCTTGGAGGATGTCGCCTTCTTCCAATTTGAGGTCTCACCAGTGTTTTCCCCAATTCCTCAAGAAAGAGACGCCTCTTCTGCAGCTTTCCCCTATTCCACTCTGGGCTCAGTGACATCCGAATGACGAAGGCGTTGTACGCGGAGATATCCAACATGTCAAAAAATATAACCAGAGGCCATCGTAGGGTCTTCCTTTTGCAGCTGTAAGTAGTCACCAGCTTATCGAGGTTGTCCACCCCTCCTTCTGTGGCATTATAGTCCATGATCATTTCGGGCTTTTAATGCTCCTGGCCACAGATTCTCCTGTCCCTGTGCAGTGTACTCATGAGCAGCACATTTTTTCCTTTCTTTGGTACATACGATACCAGGGCCGTGTCAGCCGTGTACACAAACTTTGATGACTGGACAGGCCTGTCCTCTGTTTTCAGCAACTGGGGAGGGAGCTCAGACTTGTTTTTGTGTACTGTTCCCACCATAGTCAGCTTCCGCTTTAGCAGCTCCTGTCCCAGCTTGTGTGATGTGAAAAAATTGTCGTACGTGATGTTGTGTCCAGAAAGTCCCTCAGCCATATCGAGGACCACTCTCATGCCTTGATTTTTCTCAGGAGCTCCTCCATTATGTTTCCCTGTGTAGACCTGCAAGTTCCATGCCTAAGATGAAGCAGCATCACAGGCAGCCCAAATCTTTATACCATACTTGGCAGGCTTAGATGGTATATACTGCCGAAATGGGCAGCGGCCCCGAAATGGCATCAGCTGCTCATCAACGGTGACATTGGGGCCAGGGTTGTAAAACAGGGGGAGACGGGCCACCCACTTGTCCCACACCGTCCTGATGGCAGCTAGCTTGTCTCTCTGCCGTCGAGCTGGTGTATCATCACGGTCATCAAAACGGATGCTCCTGGAAATTATTCCGAACGTTTTCAGAGGCATCGTTGACCGGAAAAGTTCTCTGCCAGTTTCTTCATCCCACAGGGATTCAGTGGCCTCCCCTTTGGACCTAGAAACACCAGCCAGGATAAGAACCCCAAAGTAAGCATCCAAATCGGTTTCGTCCAAAACCTTCCACGTCTCTCCAAAAACTCTGCTTCCTTCTAAATTGGTGCAGTCCAGGATGATTTTCTTGATGGTGTATGGTATGAAAAGCTCAAAAGAAGACTTGATGTCTTGTACATGAGTGACTGCCAAGCGTGTAGGTCCTGGCATCATTCGAATCACATTGGCAGCCATGCGGGGGGGTTCATTCCTTGAGGTGGATGACCATTCAATTTTGCCATCTTTTGACATCCATATGTTATTTGCAAGCTGCTGACAGTGTCCTGTAGCTGGCTGCTCACCTGCTGGTCTTGGGGCTGGCTGCTGGCGGGCTGGTCCTAAGGTTCGCTGATGCCGGGCTTGTGTTTTGAAGCTGGCTGACAGGCTGGTCCTATGGCCGGCTGCTCATCATCCTCACATTCTGACACGTTTTCTTCTGCATCTTCATAAAAACCCTCTGTCTCTTCCAATATCATCTGTAAGGCAGTCTGAACGGAGAATCGCTTTGCCATCTTTATTAGTTATTGTATGGAACCACACTGACAGATATTTATAGTTATATTTATTTATTGGGTTTCATAAGCTGCGGGGGATAGGAGAAAGGAGAAATTGGCCTGGTAGCTCCGCTCACCTGTTTTGGCGGTAAAAATGTTCTGAGGGAAAAGACGCGTGGGCGAGGGAGGGGTGTACTACTGCCTACTGTCACGTCTGTCGCCCTCTCTGTTTTCACATATTGGTATGATCCTATATCCTCACATGTGTTTGGCGATCACACTGCCATGCTGCCAATCACATGTGAGAATATATGATCATACCATTACGTGAAAACAGAGAGGGTGACAGATGTGACAGTAGGCAGTATTACACCCCTCCCCCACCCACACGTCTTTTCCCTCAGAAACTCTTTTTCTACACCAGCATCTTTTCCCTCAGAATATTTTTACCGCCAAAACAGATGGGCGGAGCTACCAGGCCAATTTCTCCTCTCTTGCACCCCCTGCAACTTATACAACCCAATGAAAACCCAAAACGGAACATGAGCGCTCATTTGGCTTGTTATTCGTTTGTTGATTTTGTTTTTTGAAACCAATATTGGAAAAAACCCTCGTTTTCATTTTTTGTTTTTGAATGAAAAAACAAATGAATAAATAATACACAGATTCATTCACCTGCTTCACTCTCTCCTTCTCCTTCTCTCTCTCTTTCTCCTCTCTCTCTCTCTCTCACACACACACACACACAGGCCCAGAGAGGAGGATGGGAAAATGAAGGTACACAAGACCTATGATTTTCACACTTTTACTAGACCCTTTATGTAATACAAATGTGAAGGGGTGGGACAGGGGGGCGGTCAATGTGAATGTTTTCTGATTTATGTTCCTCACAGAAAATAAGCCAAGGCCAATGAATCTCAGTTTGAAAAAATAAATATTTGTATAATTTTTCTTAAGCTGAAAACTGAAAACGGGTCCCACAGACCCGTTATCTTATCTTATCTCTTATCTTAAAAGATTTGATCTTGTCTTATCTCATCTCATCTCATCTTACCTTACTATTTTTGTGCTAAATCTTGGTTAATAGCAGCAGCTTTGAGTGAAGTGACCACTCAGAATGTCATTCATCACTCAGTTTTCACTCTGTATGTCAAAATGCATGTTTCCTAGCAGCTGAAGGCAAGTGTGATGACAGAGGCATGGAATCAGACAGCATGGTCAGGACATCCTGTGGCATAAAGCTATACGTTTGCACTTTTTTAATCATCAGCCAGAAAAGAAGAGCTGTGTCTTTCCAGTCCATTAATTGTGAGCTACAATCTGTTTCATATCTTGGAATTAATACATTTTAGTTTAGTATAATACTAGCGCTACCTGCTCAAAAAGTTTACGTACAGCCCTGATAAGGTTGTCAGCTTAAGACTTTTAACTTGCTTCATGTAATTTTATTGAGTCCTATTCTAGTGGCAAATGTTTTTCAGCAAGTAATGCAAATAATTATTTTTTTTCTAAAACAAGCAAAACTACTTGCTGATGAAATAAGACATTCTCACTTTTTGCTGGGAGAATTAAATTGATGTTATTGTGATTAATTCCCTTGTTAAAGCATTTTATGTATATTTTTACACTGGGCAGCTTGATGCTTTATTTAAAAAATGGCATATTTAGTCCTCTTAAATGGATTAAGTTTAATCCAGTGCTCGCAGTTTTTTTTTAAACATCAGAAAAGCTAAATGTTGTGATACTAACGATGCATCATGAAAGTATGTTTAACACGTATTCATGTTTTGTAGTTATGTGCTGTATCAGAGTAAGATCTTTTAGTTGTGTACTTCGGGGAAGGGTTGGTCACGCCGTCTGTTCAGTACATTTGTGAGAACAACATGTCACAAGTGTACAAGAGCACCAGCTGGTCCAGTTGGCAGCTCACCTGAGTCCAGCACTCCGATTCCTGCACTCTCCAGCTTCTGCCGCATCTTGTACTCTAGAAACATCTGTTCTGTACACATCAGCACCAGCACACACAAATTCTCCATCTGACTCTGAAAGCAGGCACAATGACTGCATTATTTGTTCATAAGAAATAACAGTAATGTACCACAATGTACACTAATGTACTATGATGTACCATAATTAACAGTCATATACTACAGTGTAACATAACGTGCAGTAATGCACCGTAATGTAAAGTAAGCCAACGTATCGTAATGTACAGTAATGTATTGGAATGTAGCCCTGTACTACACACAGTTAAATCTTCTTACTACTTTAAAATGACGAATAAGCCAAACTATTATGTAAATTTGCCTCTTTAGTTTTGTGCTAAAACTATGAAGCTAAAGAGATGGAGGATTATAGTGAACAGTTGGTAGCCTAGTGGTTAGGGTGTTTGCCCTGCGATCAGGAAGTTGTGGGTTCGATTCCCAAGACTGCTAGGCACCTCTGAGATACCCTGAGCAAGGTACCGTCCCCACACACTGCTCCCCAGGTGCCGTGTTCCTGGCTGCCCACTGCCTCACTTGGTGAATAGGTTAAATGCAGAGGAAGAATTTCGTGCCGTTCACACTGTGTATGTTCATGTACGACTAAATGATCACTTTCAGTTACCATCATATCAGCTTCAAAAACTGTGGAATTGTTCACTAATAGACTTGCTTATGCAGTTTCTGACATTATATGACTCACTGTTGTGTGTAAACACGGACAATTAAAGCTCAAGTTTCTAAATGGCTGCTACTGTTTTTAGTTAGAATGAGATACTGACTAATTCATGACAGGCTAAAATCACTTGAAGGCAGAACCAGGGCAGCTGGAGATGCAGAGGATCTGTCACAGTTATTACATAACCGCTTGATCTTAGTTATTAAAGTTGATGGTTGCCTTTAAGATGGAAATTATTTTTCATAGTTGTTTCACAGCTTCCACAGTAACACTTCAGGGCTACATGACACCTGATGCGTGTAATTTTTATATACTGGACTGTGCAAAAATCTTGATCCACCCTTCATTTCTTCATATTTTGCTTCTAAAGAGCCAGACATTCTTGGATTTTAATGAGGTCTTGAGGAACAGTTCTCCAGGCTTCCTGAAGGACGTTCAAAAACTTTGAGAGGAATGTTTCTGTTGGTTAAGACACACAGAGCAGGTGATTCCAGATGATCAGGCGGTGATCAGTATACTGGTGGTGCTGAATGCTGAGTGGCTGGAACTCCTTTA
>JBBIGA010000002.1:418645-430548 GCA_037576975.1 Alestes dentex | reverse complement strand
CCTGTATCTCCTCCCCGAGGGCAGGAGGCTGAAGAGATTGTGTGCAGGGTGGCTGGCTTCACACACAATCATAGTTGATGGTCCTGAGGTTCGCTTGCGTTTTGAAGCTGGCTGACGGGCTGGTCCTGTGGCTCCTTTACACTTCAGAGCTCATCGTCCTCTTCAAACTCAGTGTTAGACTCTGAATGTTCAGAAATGTAATCCTCACATTCTGAAACGTTTTCCTCTGCATCACTATCAAAACCCTCTGTCTCTTCCAATATCAACTGTAAGGCGTGTGAACAGAGAATCGCTTTGCCATCTTGATCAGTTGTGGTATGGAACCACACTTACAGAGATATTTATAGTGTCAGGTCCCCAAGATTCGTTGCCGCAAGACAGAAGGTGAAATGTGTGGGAATGTGGGTGCAGACAGTGTTGGGTGCCACAATTTTGCAACAATGTTGCAACCTCGTGCGAGAACAGCACCGGTGGCTCACACCTGGGTCCATTCACCTGCTTTACTCTCCTTCTCTCTCACACACACACAGGCCCAGAGAGGAGGAAGGGAAAATGAGGGTACACAGTTTCACCAGACCCACCGAAGACCCTGTATGTAATACAAATGTGGAAGGGGGGGGGGGTTAATGTGAATGTTTTCTGATTTATGTTCCTCACAGAAAATGAGCCAAGGCCAATGAATCTCAGTTTGAAAAAATAATTATTTGTATAATTTTTCTTAAGCTAAAAACTGAAAACGGGTCCCACAGACCCAAAGACCTTATAAGGGTTAATATATGAACATGTTTTTTTGGTTTTAAAAAAATTAGCATCTACTGTGGACTGCACATGTGGACAGGAGAGATATATTGACCTTTTCCTTAGAATTTGGTATAAATCAGAATCTGGTATAAATCAGAATTGGTCGTTCCATCATTGAAGATGAGGCATCTTGGAAATCAGGCCTAAACTGTGAAACTATCACCACCATGCTTCACACATGGGATAAGGTTTGTATAATGGGTTGCGGTGTTTTCCTTTCTCCAAACATAATACTTCTCATTTAAACCAAACAGTTCTATTTTGGTCTCTTTAGTCCACAAAACAATTTTACAATAGCCTTCCTGACTTGTGTAAGTGATCTTTAACAAACTGTAGATGGGCAGCAATGGAGAACAGTGGCTTTCTCCTTGCAACCCTGCCATGCCCACCATTGTTGTTCTGTGTTCTGCTGATGGATATTACCGTGAACCAATGGGAGAGCGGTCTTTAGTTGCTAAGAAGTGATCCTTTGTAACCGCACAGACTGTTACACACCTTGCTCTTTCAGTGATCTTTGTTGGTCCACCACTCCTGGGGAGGATATCAATGGTCTTAACTTTCCCTATTCTTACACAAAATGTCTGGCTGTTGATTCATGGAGTCCAAACTCTTTAGAGATTATTTGGTCTTTTTCTCCCAGTTTGATTAGATTTTTTTCCTGAGGCTTTCAGAAGAATCCTTTGTTCATTCTGTGATATATTTCCACAAACTTTGGTAAATCCCTGTTCTTTAAATAAAATAAGACACCTCTTACACCCAACTGTCATCTCGCTGACTGAAAACACCTGACTCTAATTTACACCTCAAATCAACTGTTAATCCTTTGCCACTTACAGATAATGCTAGAGCATTTGCCTGAATAAACTACCAATCACATTTTGGGTCATTTGTTTAAATGGGATCTCCGTCTACTTTTAACCGTGGACTTGTAAAATCTAATATAGGATTTGAAAAGGTTCTCAGCCTACAAGCGCCACTGTATATTCGCCTAGACCTGCCAATTCACAGCCTGGACTGAGTTTTAAAGAAATAATAACCAAAACAGCCTGTTTAATACTAAGGGATGAAGAGAGATTGGAAAAAAAAAAGAATTACTAATCACTGGCACCAAAAATGACACAAACAATAAGTGGACTTCAAGTGAAAAAAAAAAAGAAATACATGAATGTAGGATGTGGGCCCTTTAGCTTCAGTGAAAAGTAACAGTGAAAATCAAATCTTTGACAGGCCATATAGAATCCGAAACTCGTTTTATGACAGTTCTTTTTCTTTCTCTCTCCCTCGTTCTCGCATAATTGGTAGCATGTGCTGGTCACAGGCCTAACAGGCATCGTTGCACTGCCCTGTGGTTATTTGTTATGTTGAGCTCATGCCAGTTTGTGGCCAAACAGCTCCCTCTTCATTCTGTACTCATCATGTGAAACTGTGTCATCACTACTCCATTGATCTGCACTGCAGAGAATGAGCTCAAAGTATTAGAAGCCAGAGTCCATTCTTTTCCCTCTATTGGATTCCACAGCTCAGTCTGTAGTGATGACTGTGAGACTACTGCAAAATGATGGCGGAGCCATATGAGAAAATATCTCCAAAGGCTTACTGACTTTCAGTGCAGTCCAGGGTAAAAATAGCCTACTGTCTGTCTCCTATCCACAAAGATAAAATACATACTGCAATAAAATATAGGTTCAAAGTAAAAGTAATTAAGCTATAAAGCATGTGGACAGGCCTACAACCTACTTACTCAGAATGATCCTGAAAGAAACAGATGGACATTTACAATACCCAAAGGTCTTATGTATAAATATGGTTAAATGCTGCATTAAAACACTTAGCTAGATACTGGAACAGTGTTGTCTTACATCTAATGCTTCTAATGTTGTTCCCTGATTACTTTATAATCCGTGCTATGTAGTTATGGACTATATGAAATCTGGATTAAGCTATTTTATTACGAAACTGAAGAACTTGTGCTACATTTGAACAGTGTTAAAACTAGATTGCATTAAAGATTTATAGAAGGACAATTTTTTGATTAGGCCACAGTAAGTCAGTCTATTGATGATTTATGTAGCATGTCTATAAAATGCATTATATTTGTCACTACAGTGATGGTTTTGGAAGAAACAATGAAGGACAAGAGATAATAAGGTCTTCAGATGGTTGCTTTTTTTTTTAACCGGTAATAGTACAAAAGTAATAAATAGCCAAGAATAAAAACCAAAAGTTATCTGATTACATTTTAGAAGACTACATTGCTAATTCAATTTTTTTTTTTAATTTGTCAGGTTTTAACAGCATAGAGTCAGATATCATCAGATATATTATTTTGTTAATGCTCCGACTGACTTTGCAACAGTAGTGCTCCTATAGTCCGCAAACAACAAATTAATTTCTACCTACTGCCAATGTTTCTAGTCACACTGCAAAAACTGTTGAGGAATGGTTTGAGGCACATGACAGACTTCAAGGTGTTGACTTCCAGCGGATGCTCAGTCCATTTGTTGGATGTGCTGGACAAACTGGACTAATCCATGGAGATCCTGCCTCGCAATTTACAGGACTACTGCTGTCTTGGTCTTGGGTCCAGCATACCTTCAGAGGTCCTGTAGAGTCCATGCCTCGATGGGTCAGAGCTTTTTGGCAGCATGAGGGAAACACTCATTTTGGCTATTGCTCAAGTCTCTCAGATCCTTGTGCTTGATGGTTTTTCCTGCTTCCAACACATCAACTTCAAGAACTGACTTCACTTGCTGCTTAATATATCCCACTCCTTGATGGGTGCCACCGTAATGAGACAATTGCAAAGCAGTCCACATGCCCACTAAACGTTTCTGCCATGAAGGAAGAAAACTTACTACCACTGTAAATACCCCGTATTCATTTATATACTGTACATTTTTTCTAATCCTGTTGCTGGTACTTGCTATTTTTGCACAATTATTTACTGCTATCTACCTCAATCTTTGCATTTTTTGCACACTTAACTCTACTGCTAGAGCTGCACAGTATGTGGTCACTTCCTGTAAATTATTGCACTGATGCAACATTTTTGCAACTTTTTTGCATCTTCAGTCCTGTCTTGCCCATATTTGTGTAGTCTAGTGGTGTAGTCTCTGTTCCTTTACCTTAGCGTTACACCATGGTCCTCGAGAAACAATATAGTTGAAATGACAATAAACACCTACTCATGTTGTAGGTCCCTCAGAAGCATACATCAGTGTTAATGGGAAAAAAAATGGATTTGAAAAGTAGAAAAGTGCATTTCCTAAAAAAAAAAATGCAGAGTGATCATGTAGCTTGAGTAATCCTCCTATTCCTGTGGTGTTCCAAGTGGTTGCTAGGGTATTGGTGGAGTCACTGGTAACATGTGATATAACAAGGTGCACAAACCTTTGCTCAGAATGTGCCGCCACTTATTCTGGCTGGATGTTTTTTGTGTTGTTTTGATATCTTGGATACAGCAGAATGAGTCGGTGGATAAAAATCCAGCAAAAATATAAGACTATATTACAAATAGAATTAGCAAGAAACATTGCATTATGATTCACAATCACTACTCACACAAATCCACATGCTAATGGCAGGGCTTACAATTTTTAGACTGTCATTTCACTGATTTCAGTTAAGGCCTAAAGACATGCCTTTAAAGCAAGACCACATCCTTCTAGAATTCCACACAAATGCTCTAGAGTTTCATTGGTAGCTGAAACAGTCAGTGAGGATAACTGTTTCGTCATGATACTGAACTCTTCTCTCTCTCCAACATTTTAATCATATGTTTGTGATTATACTTCTCAAATTGTTAAGAGTTTGGCAAAGATTAAGATATGGAATTCTTGAGATAATAGATCACCAGTTTAAAAACCCAAGAGGCAATAAAAAGAGAACACAACAAATGTATTTGTCTAAAACACAAGCAATTGAATATTTCAGAAACATAAGAAATATTTTGGAGCACGGAAAGAAATCTAATTCGGAACTTGATAGGCCTGTATGTCTTCTGTATGATCGTTAGTGGTGAAATTCTAAAAACTGAAATTGAGTTTTTAAATTAAATATTTAATACATACTCCAGATCATACACTCAGGATGATGTGTGACACAGTGGGGTCAAAAAGTCAGAGAATATTTGTTTAGATCTCGAAAAAAAAGTTTTGGAATTTCAATAATGAAAAAGAAATGACATTCACAATTCTGCACTGTTAATTGTTCACTGTTCAAACATAAGCAAACGAATAACATTGTCCATGCAACGGCCTTTGTACAAAAAGATCAGACTTTTTTTCTTACATTAAAGCATGTTCAGACAACTCAGGCTGATCTGATCTAGTCAGAGGGTTCTGCACAAACTTGTGGAGTCCATGCAAGCACAAGTACAAGCTGTCACTGAAGAAAAAGTGGGATGTACCAAAAACTAAGACATTCTGAAATCTTGGTGAATTTCACTTTTTACTTAAACTGATTTGCACATATCATTTAAGGTGAAAAAATGCATTTGAATGCAATGGAACTTTCACTAGTGTGGACTTTAAGATCCCACTGTATGGGTAAGATGGGCACTTATAATCTGAACAATGGCCTCACCTGAATCTTAACTAAAGCACTGCTCATTGATATTACTGTTTGGGTTCTACTGTAATAGAAAATAAGCCTGATCCTCCATTGCCACTCCATTGTCCTCAAGTGACCTCTCTGCATTTCTCTTTCTGGTAAGAAGCATATCCTTCTCACAGATACATCACAGTGACAGCTTTACAGCCTCGGTGAAGAGTTGCGCACTAATAGATGTGCGGTCTAATACTTTTATGGACGCTGAATGGTAAAATGAAGCCCATTCATACATCTTGCAGTGGAAATAAGCTGTACTCTTACTTTTAGGAGTGATGAATGATACATTTGGCATCATTCATTAAAACACAATAAATGTGATTCGGTTACTTACGATAAATAGCTGTGGCGTCGCGATGCAAACATTGTCTGTTCAAAGCCATTTCCTATTATGAGGTCAGGATTCATTTGATACTGCAAAGTTAAAAATGTCTTAATTTATGTGAGATCTAAACATATACTGCACTACATACTTTATCTCAGACCACGGGTGGAATAAGATCTTTAAAGGCCACCCATGCTCAAAAAGATAATTACTAGACTCGAAAATAAGTATTTAACATTAAGTAAAGAAACACTTTTTTTGTAAGATAACAAATGTAACCTTTATATGCAATATTACATCAACATCGTAATAGTCTGTGCTTGTTTGTGTACAATTTTAAATCACAGAAGGGTACATTCAGAACCAACTTTGAAGAATCTGCATACAACCCTCACAAGCTCTTTGCCACCTTTTCATCCCTTCTCAAATCTCCTTTTCTCCCAGTGTCTCCAGCTCTTTCACCAGAAGACTTTGCAAAGTTCTTTGACGAGAAGATCGACAATATTCGAAGATCCTTTCCTCCAACCACCATGCTGCCCGCCTCACAGAGACCAGGCCATGCTGCCCAGCTTGATGCCTTCTCACTGCTCTCTCCTAAGGAAGACATCTAGCAAACCTACCACGTCTCCACTCGACCCTCTCCCATCGAGCATACTCCAGATGATATCACCAGATCTCATCCAGCACATTGCCTACATAATCAACGGCTCCTTGATGACCGGTCATGTTCCATCAAGTCTGCAGTGGTCACACCGATTTTGAAGAAACCCTCACTGGATTCCTCAGATGTCAACAACTACAGACCGGGATCTCTTCTCTCCTTCCTTTCCAAAGTCTTGGAACATGCCGTTTATAACCAAATAAACTTGTTTCTTTCTCAAAACAGGCTTCAGGACCCTCACCTGTCCAGGTTCAAGACAGCACACTCCACAGAAACTGCTCTACTTGCCGTCATCGAAGAACTTAATGAGGCTAGATCAGTCAGCCTGTCTTCTGCTCTGATCCTCCTCGACCTCTCTGCTGCCTTTGACAGTCAATCATCAGATCCTCCTCACCACTCTCTCCAACCTTGGGATCTCGGGCACAGCCTGGCAATGGTACCAGGTAGGTACCAGGTAGCATGGCAAGGCACCCAGTCTGCTCTACGAAGATTATTCACTGGTGTTCCACAGGGCTCAGTCCTTTGACCACTTCTCTTTTCTCTGTAAACTGGTTCTCTTGGGGATGTAATAGCCTCACATGGTTTTTCCTACCATTTTTATGCTGATGACACACAACTCATTCTCTCTTTTCCTTCCAGTGACAACCAGGCCTCTACCTGCATCTCAGACTGTCTGCCCGACATCTCCTCTTGGATGGCGGCCCACCACCTCAAGCTGAACCCCAGCAAGACCGAGCTCCTCTTCATCAAAGGGAGTCCTTCACCAATCCACGACCTTACCGTTTCTGTTGGGAACTCGGTTATCGTCCCTTCAAAGAAGGTAAGAAATCTTGGTGTTACGCTAGATGAAGATCTGTCCTTCTCGCCACAGGTTGAGCAGATCTCCAGAACATGCAGATACCTTCTCTACAACATCAGAAGAATCCGACCCTTTCTCACCATGAAAGCTACGCTGATACCCGTCCAGTCTCTGGTCATCTCCAAACTGGACTACTGCAACTCTCTTCTGGCTGGACTTCCACTGAAGGTAACAAAACCACTTCAGCTGTTTCAGAATGCAGCTGTGAGGTTAGTCTTCAATGTTCCAAAGTTCACACACACCACACATTTACTAAGGAACTTTCACTGGCTCCCTGTGACTGCTCACATTAGGTTTAAGTCTTTAACACTTGCTTGCCAAGAACGTACTTGCACCCTCATACATATCATCATTGATCAAACAGCGTGTCACTTCTTGTCCTCTAAGGGCTTCAAGCACAGCTCGTCTTGAGCCTCCGCTGCTCAGAAGAAGAGGAAGACCTGCGTCAAGACCCTTCTCAGTCTTGGCCCCCCAGTGGTGGAACAAACTCCCTCTTCCGATCAGATCTGCGGGGTCCCTCGCTGTCTTCAAGCGTCGTTTGAAGTCCCACCTCTTCAAGGAGCACCTTGGTGACTAACCGTGCCTCTCGTTTCTACTTGCTTATTTCTCAAAAACAAAAACAAAACAAAACAAAAAAAACCCCTCTTATCCCCGTCCCTTCCTTACTTTTGTCTTAACTTCTGACCTTCTTTGACAGGTGTTGTTTAGGTGTACCTAGTGTGCAGTAACTTGAATAGTGGACGCTGATTTAAGTTTAGCTTTACACGTTTAAGAAACAGATGTGGACTACTTGAGCACTGACGTACGTCGCTCTGGATAAGAGCGTCAGCTAAATGCCGTAAATGTAAATGTAAATGTAAATGTAAATGTAAATTCTAACACCCGTTCACAATAATCCCATGTGAATGAGAGCAAATAAATCTCATGAGAATAGAAAACGAATTCATTATTTGTTTCATTTATTTAGTCATGCATACATGGTGAAGAGCTGTTTGTTCATTTGATGCTTACATCTGCAGTAGATTGTCCAAACTATTTGGGCCTCACTGAGCTTTGTGGTCTGAGGCCCAACTGGGACCCTGGCTGTCAGACGCCCCAGGCTGTCAGAAATCACTGGGCATTGCCCGCAGCGGCCTGGACAGCAATCCATTTCTGGTTCAAACAAAGGATATGCAAGGTAACATAGCAGTAATCTTATGAACAGGGATGGGCAGAAATGCATGGACATGCATTTTACAGTAGGATACCAAATATCTGTATCAAATACAGCAGTCGCATCACATCAAAATGAACTGTACTGTATTTTTATACTTAAAACAGCACTTTTCCAACAGCAAAAAATCACTTTGCAAGCATTCAGTCTATCAGCCTGTTTGATCTGTCCCTTCACCACTACACCGCTTCAGTGGACAATTTCGGAGCAGCTTTTCTCTGCTTAATGAGACATGCCATACACCTGACACATGCAACCAGTCAAAAGATTCTGATTTACCCGTCACCTCCCAGATCCCCACATGTCCCTGTGATCACACACATGACAGTGAATTTTAAAGTAACCATCAGTCATACTAACTAACAATTCATTATTGAATTTTATCATTAGGTAGTTACTTGGTGTTTGGTAATGAAGGACCCAAGTCATTCATAAGCATACAACCAATAGCACCTTAAGTAATTAATAAATCATTTGATTGTTAACCATAAATAAATGATGTGTCAGGAAGTCGTTCATCATTACACTGTGCTACAAACGAGTGTGAATGTTGCAGAAGTGCGGCACATAAGCTGCCATCGGTTCAGCTCAATGACTTGTTGTTTTCCTGCCTTTTTTTCATGTCTCTCTGTCACATGGTGTCATGGGTGTGGCAACTGGGACACATGAGTCTTGGGATTCGGTTTTAATGTGAAAACAGTATAACAAACAGTAAACACACAGGGCAAATGGAGATGGAGCACTGGCTTGTGCAGCAAAGTGTTAGAAAACAGGAAAGGGCAAAGACCCTCACAGTAGCACATACAGGAATGAGACCGACAATTCACTCACAATAATAATATAATAAATGATGTATCCAGGAGTCATTCATGCAATGATCGTTAAACTGTGCCATAAATGAGTGTGAATGTTTCAGAAGGGCAGCGTATAAACTTTCAAAACTATCAGCTTTGCCTTGTTGTTTTCCTGCTTTACTCTCATGTCTCTGTTACGTGGTGTCATGGGTGTGGTGACTGGGAGACACATGCAGGAGTTTAGGGATCTGGTTTTAATGTGAAAATGGTTACAAACAGGAAACACATAGGGCAAATGGAGATGGAGCGCTAGTTTGTGCAGCAAAGGGTCACAAAACAGAAACCTGAAGGGCAAAGGCCCTCACAGTGGCACATACAGGAATAAGACTGGGAAAGGAACTTTTAGTAACACATCTGGGAATCAAACACGCAAAGGCCTTTTCAAGGATACATACAATGCTCATGCCAGTAAGGCCACCTCAAAACCAGGGGCCGGCCGCACCCACCTCCTGAGTTAGGCCTACACAAAACAACCACACAAGGCACCAGGGGTTCACCGAGGTCAAGGCCATCGGATCTCACAGGAGAGACCCCTTACACATGCCCCTGCTGAGGGGAGGCTTGTGCCAAGCACGCACACAAAGTTCCAAGCAAGGCCCATCCAGAACCTCACAGGAGGGGTAAGACAAGAGAGGCCTGAAAACCAACAAGGTCCTAAAGGGCAGCAGATAAAGGAGGCTCTTACTAGCAGTAGAGGCAGGCCATGTGGTCCTGAACAGCAATGCCAGTGTGAACCAAAAACGCAAGGCCCCGGCAGGTAGCAGACCTCCACCACATCGGACAGTAGGATGCAGACATGCAAACACACTCAGGGAGCACAGACAGGGAAGGATTGAGAGAGTAACTGTGAAGGTGAACGGATACCAGCCTCATGGTAGAGGTGGCTTAAGTGGGACCAAACAAACAAGGGGCAGGTGAGTCCAGTTAAGGTAATGGGCCGGGCCATACCAAACCAGTAACTGTAGCGATTTATGTGAACAAACTGATGGAAAGCTGGCAGCCTACACTGGCAATTGATTAAAAACTGGGGAGGCTGGTGGTCTGGAGTGTTAGGGAGTTGCCCCTGCAATCAGAAGGTCGTGAGTTCAAATGCCAGGACTGCCAGTGGCACCTTTGGGGTACCCTTGATCAAAATACCATCCTAACACACAGCTCCCCAGGTGCTGCGTCGCTGACTGGCCACTGCGTCACTTGGTAAATGGGTTAAATGCAGAGAAAGAATTTCACACTGTGTGCTGTGGTGTGTTCACACGTGACTAAAGTGGCCACTTTTCACGTCTCCCACCTTGTGCCAGTTCAGGCTTCATGCTGACCTCAGCAAGCCTGAGCAAATTACCCCACAGAGAAAAAAATGCATAATTTTGCATGTGTATGATGTCACCACACTGATGTATTTTTGTAGTATTTGTAAACTACAAAAATTTAAACTGCAAAAACAGAAAGCAAATTAACCCCATCAAACAAAAAAAATTAAATCCCAGTTTGTATTTGACATAGGTACATGAAATACATTTATTACATTGTGCTCAGCCCTGCTAATGAAGCAGTCCACTAACACAAAAACTTGATCTGGTTTTCTAGTGATCTAGTGATCACTGACACTGGATCCCTCGAAAAAGACCATGATCTTGCTTTTCGGTAATAAACAGTGACTCAAATGCAGATAAGGCGAAAGGATGCAGGCTTTAACAGCCCACCTCGTGGGTAGAAATTACAGTGCTGACAAACTGCCTTTTCTCTCACCCTACACTTTCACTGTTCATGGGTGGAGAGGATCAGAGTGAAATACTGCCTGCACACACAACAACTGTGTCTCCATCGAAAGTGGGAAAGCCTGAGATGTTCTACACAACACCAGATCATCCCCAGCATGTCTTTAGTGGTCTGGATCTGATCTGAGAGACGCACTGGACTGGTATTGCTCGTGTTTGGTGAAAGCTGGCCCAGGTCGTGCGCCAGCTGATGATTGACAGGAGCTCCAACCATTGAATGTGTTTGATGTGCAGAGCGGGAGAGTGGGCTCATCCAATAGGAGGCCACCTCCCGAGCGAGGGGGCGGGTCTTGTCCCTGGTGCTGTTTGGTTGAGCTGGTGTGTGTGTGTGTGTGTGGGGGGGAGAGATCTGTTACAGTGGGAGCTGTAAATCAGACAGGGCTACAGTAACGGAGCTCACATTCGGTACTCTGTTTCAAAGTCTTCTCGTCGAGTGACACCGTCCTAGTCTCCCGTTTTTGGGGAAGAGTCGAGTCATTGAACCAGCGAGGAACTACACCGGCTCGATTTTTTGAAAGAGAGACAGAGAGAGAGAGCGAGCGAGAGAGAGAGAGAGAAGCCAACACATTAGACTGGAAATGTCTGAAAACAAACCGAATGATGAGGCGAAGTTATCTACGACGGATAGAGTTATTAAATGTGAGTATACTGCATGCAGATCAGGACTGGGGAAGGGGTGCTCTTTAAAGTCTGCAAAGAAACAAGAACAACAACAAAACAACCCTCCTGAACGTTGTATGTATGTATGTATGTATGTATGTATGTATGTGTGTGTGTGTGTGTGTGTGTGTGTGTGTGTGTGTGTGTGTG
>JBBIGA010000002.1:387428-402245 GCA_037576975.1 Alestes dentex | reverse complement strand
CACACACACACACACACACACACACACACACACACACACACACACACACACACACACACACACACATACAAACACAAACACACCTCTCCCTCTATCTCTTTCACAAAACACTAAATGTATGTAACTATGAATATATCTACTCACATACTCTTGCAGGCAAAAGTTTTACCACCCCGGGCAAAATGTGTTGTTGATTTTCTAAGCACACACCCTTTACAGAGTACACAATACATTTTTGGCAATTTTTACTGTGTGTAAGGGGGACAAAATATTTATCCTTAATTTTTTTCTCCAGTGTGTTAAATTCAGTGAATAAACAGTAAGTGTGTATTAGAAATGTGCAGAATTTACATGCAATTTAACCAGAGTTGGCCATATAGGTATATCTATATACTGCTGTATGTATCTAAGTACGTATTGTAGTGTATAGACTATATAGTAGTATTATGTATATATAGTCTACATACTACCATGCATATACAGTACCAATACTAATACAAAGAAATAGCAGTACAGTATATATGTATAATCTATGTAGAAGTGTGTATAGTGGAGTATATATGTTGTACTGTGTGTGTGTGTGTGTGTGTGTATGTGTATACAGTCATACGAAAACTGTGAGTTGTTTTTTTCAAGGTGACTTTCATCTTCTTCATCATCATCATCATTCTCCCTCTCTCTCTCTGTCTCTCTCAGCTGGGTGGGTTATGAGTACCCCGAGTTCCAGGGTCAGCAGTTTGTGCTGGAGAAGGGAGATTACCCCTGTTATCAGGCCTGGAGCGGAAACAGCAGCTACAGGACAGAACACCTGCTGTCCTTCAGACCCATCAAGTGTGCTGTAAGAACAGCAACAACACACACACACACACACACACCATACACACACTCATACACAGACCATACACACACTACTATACACACACTCTTCTACAGGACAGAACACCTTCAGGTCCTTCAGACCCATCAAGTGTGCTGTAAGAGCAGCAACACCACAACACACACTTGTCTATCCATAACACACCCCATATATACATACATACATATATATATATATATTATAGTAAGTACACACACTTTAATAGAAACTCATCTATACACACTATAGTACACACACTCTACTAGATACTCATCTCTACATACTATAGTACACACACTCTAATAGACACTTTCACTTTTACACACTCTGCTATATACTGTATTATACACACTGTAATACACACTCTGCCATGCAAATGACTACACAATGCACACTATAGTACTTACTCTGCTGCACACACTATACATAAATAAACTTGAAACACTTTTTTTCCTTTCACTCCCCCCCCAATTCCCCCCATCTCCTGCAGAACCACAGTGACAGTAAGGTGACGCTGTACGAGTGTGAAGATTTCCAGGGCCGTAAGTTTGAGATGTGTGATGACTACCCCTCCCTGCAGGCCATGGGCTGGTGCAGCAAGGAGGTGCCATCCATCAAAGTCAACTCCGGAGCGTAAGACTCAACACACACACACACACACGCACACACACCTGCCCATTCTGACTCTCCGTCGGTTCAACAGATGCCGTTTGAATAGTAATTCTGTTTACCTTTAGAACAAAGAGACACAAAGAGACAGATTGTAACCTCCAAACTGACGAGACTGACCATCTCATTATATTATATACTGATTATACATTATTTATGGACTGATTACACATAATACATGTTCTTGTTCATTAATAATAAACAAGAACATGAATTTTATAAACACACACATATACATACATGTGTAAAATCTAAGCCTTATGTGTGAAGATTGTAAAAGTGTGTAAACATGAACACATCGGAAAACTGAGAAAAGGATCCGGATCAGTTTCGTGTGTGAACAATAAGAGGGATCCTAATTATTACACACAGTAAACACACAGACACTCAGATCACGTTTTGCTGTGTTAATGATATGCATGGAATCATTCCAATATTAGCATCAACAATAACACTCACTGCCCAAATTAAAACCTTTTAAATATCAGACTTTTACACAGCAGTGTATACATGTGTATAAAATGTGTAAATTAATGCATTCTTAATAATTTGGATCATTTCTATAGGTTTTTGTGTAATAAACAGCTGGTGTTTTCATAAATTATACAAAAAAAAAAATTAAATCTCCAAAAATGGAGATGCATGGTTTTGTTCCAACAGCATAGATATACTAAGATAACATTCAATGTAATATTTATTGCTGTCTTGTATCAAATGCTGCTGTGTTGGGTCCAAGCGAGAAACACGCGGTAACTCCGCCCTCCTCTTTCGCTCCTTATCTACAGCTGGGTGGCCTATCAGTTCCCCGGTTACCGTGGATACCAGTACATCCTGGAGAGAGACAGACGCCAAGGAGAGTTCAGGAACTACAATGAGTACAGCACCCAGGCCCACACCAACCAGGTCCAGTCCATGCGCCGAATCCAGCACTAGAGCCTGCGGGGCCGGAGCGCACAGCGATGAAACACTTTACACAATAAACACTTCTCCAAATTCCCGAACGGAAAACAGAGTGGCAGTTCTTTTGCTTTTTTAAATAAAGAAAAATGCTTCCTCAAAACCTGGACCTCATAATTGTCTCGGGGAGGCTGGACGGGACAGACGTCCCCGCTAGAGGTCAGGGCGTTCAGGCCGTTATGGTGTTTCTGAGACCCCACAGCGCTGGGAGGGACGACTAAATCAATGTACAATATTAGAGTTAATTATAGAACTTGGGTCTTTAGCATCAGTATTAGATGCTTCTGGCCTCTAAACAGCAATTAAAAAAAAAACAATTTCACAACCAACGCCCTTTTTTCAGTTTTTTTTTTTGCAATTCTACTCTATTACACACACACAAAAAAACTTTTTATTTTTTTAGTATTTACACACATTCAAAATCCTTCATTCCACAGAATTTCACTCCGTTACTTTGACAAAACACACAAAAACCAGAGCTGCCAGGAAATGAGGCCCCCAAACATCAGCACCAGATGAAATTTCAAAACAAACTTCACATACTTCCCTCACATACCTCCATGCAGGAGAGATCTTAAACATCTTACCTATAAAAACAGAACAAAAAAACAAAATCTCATGTTTAAACTAAAAAATATGCCAAGGATGAGGGTGTTAGCACACAAAACCTGTTCAGAAACTAAAATAAAACAATCAGCATCTGCTATGAATTATTCAGAAACTACTCTAAATTATTTAGGACTCACTATGACTTACTCAGTACCCACCATGAATTACTCAGTACCCGCTATGAATTATCAGTACCCGTTATGAATTACTCAGTACCCACCATGAATTACTCAGTACCCAGTATGAATTACTCATTACCTGCTATAAATTATTCATTATCCACGATGAATTATTCAGTATTCACTATTGTTTAGAATGTACATCAGCACTCATCTACATATCTCCTTTCCCTCTTTTTGTCTCAGGAAGAATGAGAAATATCATTTAGAAATATCATCATATCAGATATTTAACAGTTTTTCCGGAGAAGTCCTGTAAACACATCTAAACTTTGTATTCTCTGTGTATCAGGTGGTCTCACACCTAGATTATTCAGCAACCACTATGAATTATTATCTATTCAGTATCTTCCATAAATCATTCAGTAACAACTACGAATCAAGTGTCGACTGTGAGCTGTTGAGTAGCTTCGATGAATTATTCAGCAGATACTATGAATGATTCCGTATCCATTATGAATGATTAGGTGTCTACTACAAGTGATTCAGTGTCTACTATGAATATTCAGTGTTCACTATCAATTATTCAGTATCCACTACAAATGATTGAGCATGTACTATGAATTATTCAGTATCTACTATGAATTATTCAGTATCTACTAGGACATTAACACAAAAGTCGGCTAGTTGGGGCACAAGTCCACTCCCCCTGAGAGAAGTCGACTAGTCGTGTGCTTTTTTCCTCTCTCTGTGCGCTCGCTTGTGTACACAATGCAATCTCTGCCTCTGATTGGCTGACGCTGACACGCGTTCCGTGACTGAACCAATTATTATAGTCCCTTTATGAAAAGGGCGGTAACTTTGGCGCGTAGACGGGAATATAAACACAAAACCACAACAAGACGAGAGACACGGCAGCAGAGGAGACACACGTCACATGTGTGGAGATACTGAATAATTGATAGTGAACACTGAATATTCATAGTAGACACTGAATCACTTGTAGTAGACACACAAACAGCACGGCGACCTGCACAATCTGCAAGTCGGTGTTAAAGTACAGTAACGGTCCCGACGTTCTGCACGGCATCTGAAACAGCATCCGCTAGCTAACATGGCTAATGCTAGCACTGCAGAGAGTCGAGTGGCTGCCGCAGCTTAAGCTGTTCCCACTTTTTACCAGAAAATTCAAGGCACTAGCCTTTGTTTTATTTTAGTTTAATTGACATGTTGACTGTTAATGTTACAGAGAACTTTAATAAAAGTTGCTCAATGTTGCTCCGCTGAATGTGTGATGACATCATCAAACGACTAGTCGACTCAACTTCGACTTTGTTGACGGATAAGCCGACTTGAAAAATCTGGAGTCAGTGATGCCCTAGTAGCTACTATGAATTATTCCGTCTCCACTATAAATGACTCAGTATCCACTATCAGTTATTCAGTATCTACCATGAATTATTCACTCTCCACTATTCAGTCTCCATTATGAATTATTCCATTTCCACTATGAATTATTCCATTTCCACTATGAATTATTCAGTCTCCAGTATGAACTATTCCATATCTACTATGAATTATTGAGTCCCCAGTATGAATTATGCAGCATCCACAATGAATGATTCAGTATTCACTATGAATGATTCAGTATACACTATCTAACGGAAACGATTCTGATAAATGTGTTATTTGAGGGATAGAGGTTGCTGAACTGGTGTTTGATTAGATCCGTGGTAAGCTGGTGAGGGTCAGGTGTGTTATGATGAGTCCACTACTGAGCTGTATGGTGTCGTGGTCGTGATGTTGGGTGGGTGCCGTGGCAGTGAGTCAGGAACTGTCCGAGGTGCTGATGTTCTCCACCGGTCAAGTGTTTACAGAAGAACAGAGTGGTCAGCAGAAGGTTATGTCTTCACACACACGAAAGGAATGAATGAAATTTTATTTTCTTCAAGGATCCACTACCTGACAGTCAAAAATTGGTTGTGTGGGATTTTATGGTCCAAATCTCTTGACAAAACATTTTATATTTTATATTTATATTTCTGTATCAAAGTTAACTTTTGTATTAAAGTGAATTTTGTATTAAAGTGAATTTTGTATTAAAGTGACATTTTGTAAGTCAGGTGGCCCCACTGACTGATGGTGGCAGGGGATGTTTGGATCTGTTTTACCTGGTTTTGGTCTCTTTACCTGAAGAGCAGGTGTGTTCTCATTTTTACTTGCTGCTGAATACAATTAAAGGAACTTCCTGCATTTCCTGTTTTTAACCTCCCAAACACACCCCCCACCCCATCCCCACCTCCAGCATCCTGCTCTGATTCCGTCTCCTGTTTGTTTGTGGCGGAAGCCTGAATCACACTCAGAGGTGCAGAGTGGCTCCCGCTCACACACACCCAGTCCAGGATCTCCTAATAAATGTTCAACCATACACACCTTTCTCAAATATACATTCCAGCCCCACCATATTAAAGACTGCAGTGTGTGTGTGTGAGAGTTTAGCTGCGGGACGGCCGGTGCAGGTGCTCCAAAGACAGAGGGGTAAGTATTTGCACACTTTCACACACTTATCAACTTTTACAGATTAATAACAATGCAACATTTTTATTAGAAAATAAGTATTTAATACTAGAAAAACGGGATCAGAACTAACTTCAGAACAGACTAAAGTCTTATTGCTGGTGTTTAAATGCTGCTGGATTCCCACTCAGGCCTAAAGGTCACTCAGTCTGACCTTCTCCACCATGGAGATCTGGAACATCTGCTCCATGTTTTTAAAGTTTTATTATGTTATATTATTATGCTATATTATTTCACTTTTATTACATTCTTTTCTGTCACTTTATTCTCGCATCATTTGAGCTGCTTCACTTTTGCTCCACTTCATACATTTCATTAGTATTTATTATTATTTCTGTTGTTATTGTTATTTATTATTTTCTTGTCACTTTGAACTGCCTTTTGTTGAAAGGCATCAAAAGGTACCATATGAATACATATTTAAATGTCTATGTGCATGTCTATCTATTTGTCCATTTATTCTTTATATACAACCATACACTTAAAATATGCAGTGAAATGTGACCCTGAATCACCCCTGAGACTGCAAATAGAAAATAGCAATAAAAACTACAAATGATACAAATGTACACAATATATGCAATATATACAGACAATAATGTGTCTAATGATTATTTACTTTGGAAAATATAATACTGTGCAAAGTGACATTGTGATTTAAAATAAGTAAATGAATGGCAACAGGTAAAAAAACAAAAAATAAAAAAACAAGGTTTTATACATACATGTATACACACATACACACACACACACACACACACACACACACACGCACACATACATACATATACTGTACTGTGAATGTTGGTGAATTGATTTACTGTTTAGATGGATTTCAAAAGAGAAACTTAATAGAATCTTGTGTAAATGTATTTGAGTGTTTTTTTAGAGGGGGTCCAAATTATCCCACACAGGACAGAGGGGGTTAAATGACCACACACTGAACTCTGAGCTGACATCTGCATTTGAGGAATTCTTTACCGGGTCAAAACCGACAAAGCTGAGAGGAAAACATTTGTGCTGGAGGTTTCAGAAGCAGCTTGGCGGCTCTTTTGTTGTCGGCTCTGCCGACTGAGGACGTTTTAATAACACTATCAATCATCTTTCATTTCGGCGCCGCCCGCGGTTCTGTCTGGCGTTCGAGGCTTGTTTTAAGTTGCCTGCGAACTGCATTAAAGCCTCAGGCAGCTAAAGCAAGTCTGGAACGCCATTGACAAACACAGCAAACACAAAAACACTCACTGCTGGACTGGACTGGAGTGGACTAGAGGTGGAATGGACCGAACTGGATGGGAATAAAGGGGAATTAGACTGAAATGGTCTGGTGGTGGACTGGACTAAACCAGACTGGACTGGATTGGACTAGAGGTGGACTGGACTGAACTGGATGGATTTAGAGCGGGACTGGTCTAGAAGTGAGCTGGACTGAACTGGTCTAGAGGTGGACTGGACTAGATTTGAGTAGAGGTGGACTGGGCTGGACTGCTGGTAGACTGGATTGGACTAGAGATGGTCTGAACTGAACTGGACTGGTGTTAGACAGGACTGGATTTATGGTGGGCTGGATTGGAGTAGTGTTGGAATAGACTGGACTAGACTGGACTGCTGTTAGACTGAACTGGACTAGTGGTGGACTGGATTGGACTAGTGGTGCGCTAGACTGGATTGGACTAGTGTTGAACTAGACTGGACTGCTGTTAGACTGAACTGGACTAGTGGTGGACTTAAATCAATAAAAGTGAAAATATGAGTTAAACTGTATATTGAAGAACAAAGCTGCCAATAAAGTGCCCAGTGTATTCAGCCTGTGTTCCGCTTGTTTATTTATTAATTTATTCATTTGTTAATTCTAATCACAGCTTCATTACAGGGTCATGCGACACTGAAGTGAAGGAAGCTGGTCTGACGCAACGAGTGTCCACACACTGGTTTGTTATGTAATGTTTTGTTGCTTGGTTTGTTTTTAGTTTTTATTCAGCCAGGGCAGATATCCACACCTCACATTTACACAAATAATTTTTTTACATACCACAAATATGAAAAAAATATATGTGTATTCATTCATACACCCGTATTTAAAAGAAACAGTGCTGAAGGGTAATATTCATAAAGGCTATGACACTTAAATATGCCATTTGTGACAACTGATGTAAACCGTCCATCCACCCATTGATCCATCTGTTAAACCCTCCATCTAGACCTCCCTTCATCCAGCCCTTCATCCAGCCCTCCCTCCCTCCATTCATGCAGACATTCATCCAGCCATTCATTCTCAGGGCTGCTTATCCTAACCAGTTGGAGTCTATCCTAGCACTTATTGGGCAAAATGTGGAGAAATACCCTGGACAGATTATGAGTCCATCACAGATTCATGAATCTAACACTTATAAAGGCTTTTAACCACAAAGTAGCTGTGTTATAGTGGTTGTTTTAGTCAGTTTAAACCCTGAAAAGTGTTACAGCAACTGACACTGGTTTTCAAACCATTCACATGGTACTGTTACACTGCTATATTGTCTATTTATTGTTTTGTTTCTGTCATTGCTTGTACTTTGTTCAGTTTTGCTAATCACTTCTTGTGTAATATCACACTTACAGAGCAAAACTAGTCACTCTGGAAGGTTTACATCTGTTCACACTGTACTGTTACATTTGATTACGTTACTGTTTTACTGTTTCACTTTCTATTTATGTTTCCGTTGTAACTTGTTGCTATATGTGTTCTGGGGAGAAACATCTCATCACATTATGTACGTGTTCACAGCTGCTGATGGCGATAAAGTAACCTTGAATAAGCCTTTTTAAAAGTTTATAATAGGTTTGATGGTTGTTATGAAAGGGTTCATGCATTAATGTTCTCATGAATAAGAAAGTGCACAGGGATCTACTCTGACTCATCTGGCCTGTCAGGGGGACAATGTGGAGTTTTAGAGACATCATTAACAAAAATGTGAGTAATAAATCAGTAAAAAATACATTTAATGAACAAAGAATTCCTTCTGAAGGAGGTAATACACACAATAGGAGTAAATGTGCATGTTTTGGCTCCAGCTCATTCGTGTTTTTTATGCAGCTGTAGCCCTTTGGCCTTGTAATTTTGACATAACATCGATCCACAGTGGGGGGAGGCTAGAGAACTGGAGTGTGGAGACTCAAGTTGGGCAGAGGTAAAAAAAAAAAACAGACATGAGAGCCCTTTCTGACAGCAGATAAAAGTGAATGCAGCCTCAGTCAGAACTGTTTACAATGAAGGTGAATGGAACCAGACATCTGCTTCTCACTTGTTCTGAGATGTTGTTTTACCAGAGTTTTGAGAAGCTTTTGGTCCTACAACTAAACCCATTTATGGTGGAGGGATACATGTAGGGCATTGTGAGGTAAAATAGTCCCCATAGTAAAGTGATATAGATTCACTATTTACTATCATCAACATCCCTGTAAACACTCAGACACGTGGAGCTTCACTGGGGTGGAATAGTGAGACGTCTGGTTCAGTTCACCACCACCAGGAGACGTCTGGTTCAATTCACCACCACTGTAAAGAAATAATATATATTTGTGTTGGAGATGTCTGGTTCCATTTACCACCACTGTAAAGAGATCCAAGTTTTTGTGTTTCTGTACAGCAAAGTGGATTTTGAGCCAAATTTCATACCAAAACCACTCTGCATCACTCAGTATCTCAAACACTGAATTATGAGGGAATTTGGAGATGTAGTGATGTTCCCCTTTAATATGGTCCTATTACTACAAGTCTGTTTTTGGAAGCAAAGTGACTTTGCATGATCACACATGAGTAAATCTGCTACAGCATAAGCCATGTGTGTCTCCCGCTGTCACAGGTGTGTGATGTGTGTATGTTAGTCAATGGTTAATCAATAGAATCATGAGGCGAAGGCCTTTTAGGTTTACAGCCCCTCAGGCCAAGCTCCAGGATGAAATGTTCCTGTTTAGCCGCGGGCACCAGAGCGCGCCTAAAAGGGTAAACAGCTCGGAGCAGGCCGGCCCTGTTTGCTGAGAGGTAAAAAGGCGGAAAAGAAAGAGGATCTGAACTGGTTTCCATGTCAAACACTTCAATTCTCCATAGAAACTCCGATCTTAACGCAGAAACTTTATTAAAGGCAGATAGCGGGGCGATAAGGGCCGAATTTCTATTGGCCCCTCTCTTTTTTATTGTGCAGGCAGGGAGGGATGACAGAGGTAAATTGCTCTTTTAATTAAAGCAATGCTCCAGAGGAAATTGCTGTCTGAATATTGTCTCAGAGATGGGGGCTGGTGACAGTTGCCTGGAAACTTCAATCTGTCTCACATTTATTCCAGATCCCAGTTTTGAGATAAAGTTTAATAAAAAATCTCCCCTCCTGAATGAAAGCCTAAGCCCTCGCGCGGCTCCGCCACAATGACCCAGCGCCGCCGAGGAAGAAGCCTTGTGTTTAACATGTATCTCTCAGGTATGGAGCTCTGTTTCCTCCTCTTTACAGCTCTAACACAACAGGACCAGGGACAGTGACATGATACCTCTCTTCTCCTCAGCTCTCCTGTCTTCTCATCTGTTCTCCTTTCATCATCTCTTTCCTCTCCTCTCCTCTTCTGCTCTCATCTCCTCTCTTCTCTCCTTTGCTCTTCTCTTTTCTTCACTTCATTCCTCTTGTTTTCTCTTCTCTTCTCTTCTCCTCTTGGTCCTACTGTTTTCTTCTATCTTCTCTGTTTTCTTCTAGTTTCTTCTGTCTTCTCTTCTCCTTGTTTTTCTCTTTTCCTCATTTCATTCCTCCGAACTCCTCTTCTTTTCTCTTCTCTTCTATTTTCCTCCATGCTCTTCTCTTTTCATCACCTCATCTTCTCTTCTGTTCTCCTTTTATCTCCTATTTGCTTTGCTCTTCTTTTTATCTCCTCTTTCCTACGAGCTTTTCTTCTTCTTCTATGTTCTCTCTTCTGTTCTCCTTTCATCTCACCTCTCCTCTGTTCCTCTGTCTCTTCGAGTTTGGGCGCCTCTTTGAGCGTTCCGTATCTTTAGGCGCGCAGGCTGGAGCGGATGTCCTTTTTCCTGGACGCGTTTCCTGATCCTCAGGAGGAAAAATCCTCCCCGCGTGCTTCCTTCACTCCATTAGCTCCTCCACTCCAGCAGCTCCTTCATTTCATCAGCTCCTTCACCCACAGTCAGAATCAGCCGTTCAGGATCAGCCCGTTCCGAGGAGCCGTTCTGCTCCAAACGCGTTCTAACGGTTTTCCAGTTTCAGTCCAGTGAACAGAGCGTGCTCCCGATCTCCAGGTCTAATGATCTAATGATCCAAAGATCTAACCATCTAACGATCTCCTGATCTAATGGTTCTCAGGTCTCAGTAAATGCTGTAAATTTGTCCATTTTCAGCCTAAATAAAACTGGGCTGCAGTCTAGTAAAGTGAAGTGGAGTGGATTTGAGTGGGGTGAGGTGATTAAAGTGTGGTCTGTTGTTCTTTAGATCCCACAGAGAATTTACTGAAGGAGACTAAAAGCTCATCGTGGAGCCCCATAAACACAGGAGTGCAGAAAGGTAAGAGTCCCTACCTCCCCTAGGTACAGGAGCATTACAGGAGCATTTCATAAAAGAGCATTAACGCTAAACATGTCCAAGAGGAACTAAGAGTGATCTCCAGGAGGAATAAAATTTAAACTTTAAAATTTTAAATTTTAAAAATCTCCAAAGAGATTTTAGGGTTTTTCACTTCAGATAAACACGTGCGAATCACGATGTTTTCCTAAACGCTTTTCTCCACAAACACGTCTTTCCATTTTTTAATTCGTCTCATTAAAAAAAAAACCATTTAAAATGTTTCTAAAGAAAACCTTCAATATTATATATCAAATATATATAAAGGACAGTAAGCCTATAATGAAAAAGCCAATAATACACCACTAATTCTATTTATTTCGCCATCCGGTTCCAAAAATATATAGCGTTTTAGATTTTTATTATTATTATTATTTTTTTTTGGCAAAGTAGCGCGAGTTCATACTGAAGCTGTAAAAATCTGGTAAAACAAACAAACAAACAAAAAAGGAATTTATTTCTGAATTTCATAAACGTGAACGATTCTTCTTTATTAATATTAGACATTCTGAAGACCGAGAAAAATGATATCGAGCTCACCCGGTTCTCCAGAGCTTGATTAGACCTTTATTCATTATAAAACACAAATTACATTGCATTAAGAAATTATCAAAGAAAAAACTAGGAGTATTATAATCGTTTATATTTATCAGTGTAAATCTGTGTTTTATGTTCAATGAGGTCAGTGTTGTGTGTGTTTTCATGCCTGAACATTTTAAATGGCATTGCGCTAAAATTTCGCTCTTTTTTTTAAATTGCGCTCTGACGTTAATTTGGAGAAAATGTATGAGGACTCTGAATCTGCTGAACACATTTACATCAAAAATAGCCTTCTGTCAATGCAGCCCACGCCTACTTGAACTACTTTACTAGCTAAAGATTTTCCTAAAATATTATTATTATTATTATTATTATTATTATTATTACACAGTGAGTTCTAATGTTTAAAAATGAATTCAAAATCCATTGCTCATCCTTTCTAATGGTAATGAATATTCACATTTTTTAAAATATTCATAAACATCTGCAAATCTGGTAAACATTTATATATTCACCTAAATCTCATTTTCTTTTTCTTAAACCTGCACAGTATCTGCTTACACTGGAAAAGAGAACAATATAAACGTGAATGAATGATTGAATGAATGATTGAACTATACTGATGGACATTAATGAGTACAGTGTGAACAGCACTTTTCAAATTTTCAAGTTTAAAATATAAACCAAGATTTTTTCAAATTTAAAACATTCACTCAATTATTTTTAGATTTGCATTTGTATTTTTTCATTTAAGTATATATGTATGTATATATGTATGTAGAGCTATGAAAAAAATAAGAGACCACTGCAAAAATGTTCATTTTCTCAGGTTTATCTTTTATATGTGCAAGTATTGAACTGAACAACTTTGCCTAAGTTTTTAAGAACTGCTGACAATATTTCTCCTAATTTCCAAAAAAAAAATTGTTCTTTAAAGCACAATTTGAAAAGGAACGACAAAACATCAAAATAAGAGAAATGATGCAGTGTTTACAGAACTTGAATAATTCAAAGAAAACAAATCTCTTGTTCGCTCTTAAACAAAATGGCAATAATTACCTTTGACATACTTATAGCGGTGTTTTACCATCCAGCTGGTCACATTGCAAGAGGAGAGTGTTGATTAAAGCAGTGTTTTTATACTTTTCCTTATTGAATAAGATTTGATTCAGGTGACCACTAATCAGTACCTTATAAAGCAGAATGAGGGGCTTGTGTAGGACACTGGCATGGAATGGCTGTCATACTCATAGAGAAAAAATAAATTGCAGTGGTCTCATTTTATTCCCGGAGCTGTATGTATATATGTATGTATGTATGTATGTATGTATGTATGTGTGTATGTATGTATGCATGTGTGTATGTGTGTATGTATGTATGCTTGTGTGTATGTATGTAAGCATGTATGTATGTCTGTACATGTGTATGTATGTGTGTATGTATGCTTGTGTGTATGTATGTATGTGTGTATGTCTGTATATGTGTATGTATGTATGTATATATGTGTGTATGGATGTCTGTATCTGTGTATGTGTGTATATCTGTCTGTATATATTTCAGGCACAAAATTAAATTCTTTTAGTGTGTGTTTAGTACTATAATATACTAATGTAGTCTGTTAATAAAGCACTATAAGATATTTATCAAGTATTAGAATGTGTTTATTAAGCACTGGAGTGTGTTAATACAACTCCAGTACAATGTTTATTAGGAAAAATGATTTGTTCTTTCAATGTGTTAGTACAGTCCTACAATATGTTTATTAAGTACTAGAATATTTCCATTCAGAACTGTAATTTACCAGTACAGTCCCATAATATATTTATGGCATATTAAAATGGAATATTATAATGCTTTAATATTATAATACAAAATTATAATGTGTTAATGTAGTACTATACTATAAGACTACTATAAGATTTTATGTATTCGCTTAGTGCTATAATATGTTAACCACAGTATTATAACACATTTATTAACTATTAGTTTCTTAATTTAGTGCTATAATGTGTTAATACAGCACCATACGCTATTACGTATTAAGCTATTAAGTGTTAGTTGGTTATTAGTTATTATAATAGTGTTAATAAGGGTTAATACAGTACTATATTATTTTGTGCTGCAATATATTAATACAGAATTCTGAAATGTTTCTTAAATAGAATAATGCATTTATTAAGCAAAATAATGTATTAGTCTAGTGCTATAGTGTTAATATCGGATTATAGGATATTTTTGTATGATCTTGTTTTAATTTAGCTTCACAGTGTGTTAATACAGGTGTAAAAGATATTTAATATATGTATATTCTAATATGTGTATTACAGATTATAATAGGTTGATTCAGTCCTCAAATGTGTTATGGTATAAGATATTTATTAGGTATCATTTAAATATATGTGTTAATAAATATAATACTGTATTAAGTGTTAGAGTTCATTTTGTACAGTAGTATTATTACAGGATTTTAAGATGTTTAATATGTAATGTAACATTACATACAGTATTTAGCATTGAATATTAGTCTTTGAGTATTATAATTTGTTCATTTAGTGTTATATGTTAATAGATATTTATTAAGTGATCATTCTGTATTGTCGCAATACTGTTATCACATAAAATTTGAATTAAGCACTATAATGCATTAACACAGTATTCTAAGATTATTTCAACTTAAATATTATGGTATGACATTAAAATCTTTATTAAGTATGATATAAAATACAAATATATATTCTGAATTTATGAATGTGAATATATCATAAAGTCTTGATTTTGATGTACAAAATGAGTATATATAAATGTGAATATGTTTGAATGTACAGTGTTAGTCTTTATTAAGTATGATATATATATATATATATATATCTCTATATCTATATATCTATATATCTATATATCT
>JBBIGA010000002.1:338591-357379 GCA_037576975.1 Alestes dentex | reverse complement strand
ACCCTTTATAAGACAGTGTGAGTGAAGAGTAGAGTGTGTGATCAGACCCTTTTTTAGACAGTGTGTGTGAAGAGTAGAGCGTGTGATCAGACTCTTTCTCAGACAGTGTGTGTGAAGAGCAGATTGTGTGATCAGACCCTTTATAAGACAGTGTGAGTGAAGAGTAGAGTGTGTGATCAGACCCTTTTTTAGACAGTGTGTGTGAAGAGTAGTGTGTGTGATCAGACCCTTTATCCGACAGACATACACACGCACTGATCTTTCAGTCTGAAGGTCTTAATGTGGTCGGAGTCACAGGTTTACTCCAGTTTAAATAAAAACAGTTCAGAATCTAGATCTTTATTTTACTCAACACAGCTCTCTCTTCCTCACATTTTTCACCCTTTCTGCTCTTTATTTACACATTTAGAAGAAAAAAGCCCAGGATGATGAAAATTAACTTCTTTTACTAGACAAAGTAAAGACGATTTGCTTTTATTGAAGTTAAGGTCAGGATTTTTTCACGCTGTCACACTGGAGGGCATGAAAATACCTTACCAGTGCACTCTATTGTGTGTGTATGTCTATGTGTGTGTGTGAGAGAGAGAGAGAATGAGAAAAAGACAGAGAAGAATGTGAGTCCATTAAATGGACCACCAAACCCTTCCTGACCCCTTAAAGAACAGTAGGATGGTTTATAAAGTGGTTAAAAGTCCTTTGACAGATTTGTGGTCAGTAATTAAAGTAATAAATAACTTGCTTTGGTCCAGCTAAGTGTTGGTAGTTGTTTTATGAGGCAATAGCAGGCAGGTGAGTGAGTGTGTGTGTGTGTGTGTGTGTGTGTGTGTGTGTGTGTGTGTGTCCTCCTGAGCTACTGATGAATCTGCATGCCAGGAATAACAGGTCATTAATTTAATGAGCTTAACCAAGTAGCCTGTGGATACATTTTAGGACAACATCAAAGGATTGGAATGTCACACATGGAAGTAAACAAAGAATTGTTAAAAGATTTTGACTTTTTGATCTATTTTTAGATTTTTCAGCAGCTTTAAACACTCTTAATTTTGTCTCAAGAACTTCACAATGAAACATCTGGGATGTTTGTCCAACAGGCTCACTGGTTTTAAAGACACTTGTGGCATTTAAAAATAAATTATTTGCTGGATTAGAAAATAAATCCATACAAGGGCAACCTTACTAGACGGATTTTTTCTTATGAATAATTTTAGACAGACTGGAAAAGCTTTTTGAATTGCACGCTCTTGTTTCAGATATAAATACAAGACCTATCTGCAAACAGTTCATAAATGTAAATGCCAAATTAATCAATAGCAAAAAGGAAAGCATGGTGTCCCACAAGGCTCTGTTCTAGGGCCATACTCTTTTCTTATAAAAGCTGGAGTTAATAAATTTGTCTGTGAGATATAAGGTACCACTTATTCCACGGACCAAGACTGCTAGTGGCACCTCTGAGTTACCCTTGAGCAAGGTAGCGTCCCCACACACTGCTCCCCGGGCGCTGTGTTCCTGGCTGTCCGCTGCTTCACTTGGTGAATGGGTTAAATAGGTTAAAAAGGTTAAATGAGTTAAATGTGGAGGATGAATTTCGTGCTGTTCACACTGTGTGCTGTGGTGTGTTCATATTTGACAGATTGTTCACTTCACTTCAAATTAGATAATAAACACCGACTTTTCAAGAGTGAGACCCTTAAGCATGGCCCATGAACAGATAGAAGTATTTAAGCTTAATTTTGTAAATAAAAACAAAACTACTGAAAGTGGGGTTCAAAATTCTGAGGCCATGAAAATGCACAATGCAGTATGCATTGCTCTAATATAGTTTTTTATATGGGCAGCTTGTAGCCTAGTGGGTAGGGCATTCGCCCTGCGATAAGGAAGTCGTGGGTTTGATTCCCAAGACTGCTAAGCACCTCTGAGGTTCCCTTGAGTAAGGTACCATCCCCACACACTGCTCGCTGGGTGCCGTGTTCCTGGCTGCTTCGCTTGGTAAATGGCTTAAATACAGAGGAAGAATTTCGTACTGTTCACACTCTGTGGTGTGTTCACGTATGACAGAATTTTCACTTTATTATATTATTTTACATTACAGTGTGTTTCCTTACAATTTAAGTAGAAGCATCGAAATCAATGGGAATATCTGTACTCCTTTGAACTGGTTAATATTTTACCTCTTGCTTTAACAACATTTGAGCTCAACAGGCTTGTGCAGAAGGTTTTGATGAGCAGATCAGATCAACCTGAGGGTCGTCTGGACGCACTTCAACAGAAAAAAAAAACACTGTCACAGCTGAGCATAAATGTAAACATCGGATCACATTTAAAATACTACTTATTTTACTACAAGAATAATTTTACTACTTTAAATGTATTCTCTTCTATGTTTTCCCCATTTCATTACTGGTAACAATGTTCCATTGTTATCTGTACATGACAATAAACTTTTGAAACTTGATACTAAATTGTGCATACATGTGAATTTAAATGCATTTCACCGTATCTGACCACGTGCTGATTAGTGTCCTCAAATATCCAGGGTCTGGTTTTGATCTGTCTTTATTGCAAATAAAGGAGCTGTATGGTCGTAATTAGAGTGAGGAGGACTGAAAGAGTCCCCCTCTCACTCTCTCTCTCTCTCTGTCTGTCTCTCTCTCTCCCAGTCTTTTTCTCCCACGTCAGGGTCCTCTATCAGAATCACAAAACTTTATTGATCCCCGAGGAAATTGCTTTTGTTACGACTGAACAGACACACAGAGACAAGAACATTATAAAATATAAGCCAAATTAAGACTTACTCCTACTCTGCAGGAATTCTCAGAAAAAATACGCAATGTTATATACATTTATGTACAGCGGGTAAAATAAGTATTGAACACGTCTAAAAGTGCTATTGACGTGAATCCTGTAGAAAATATATGGAAAGAACTAAAGCTCAGAGTTCATAGAAGGGGCCCACAGAAACTTCAGGATTTTAAGACAGTTTGTGTGGAAGAATGGGCCAAAATCACACCTGAGCAATGCATGCGACTAGTTTCTCCATACAGGAGGCGTCTTGAAGCTGTTCACTAACAAAGGCTTTTGTATGAAGTATTTAATACATTTTAGTATGCGTGTTCAATACTTTTTCCCTGTGTCATCCCATTTTATTACACATAACTTAATTTATGGACATCTATGGTTTGATTCCTTTGCATGTGTGGATTGGATGGGTTGTTACCAACCTTTAGAAGTATATTTACTTAGAAAATTGGTGACATGTTCAGTACTTATTTTACCTGCTGTATTTAACTTATGTATTTACTGTCAAGCTTATGTTACCATCATCTGGGATTATTGAAGAACAGCAGAGACGAGAGTGTGAGTGGGTCCAGCTGCAGATGAAAGCGTCTGATCTGTATCAGGTCTGTGGACAGTGGCGGTGGACTGGGTGCCCCGATGGAGCATGGCGCTGGGTGACGACTTGAAAGAGTCCACCGCTTATCATCTGGATACAATTGGATCATTATGTGTTGCGTGTGTGCCAGTGTGGGCCGAACAGCTGCCGGCGTTTTGGGAATGACTCTCCTACACACAGGGAGGTAGAGGAGGTGGGGGGTCAGAGCCCTGGAGCCACACAGGACGCAGCCCAATCACACATGGTCAGAGCTTGACCTCTGGTGAGCCTATGGCAGCCCCAAAAATGGGCCGAGCAGCGATAGCGATGCCATTCCCATAAAACACACACAACACTTCCCGACACACCAGGGTAGTTCACCCATAGAATGTGAGCTGCATGGATCTGTACTGGCAGCGCAGCGAATAGTAAATTGTCAACATACAGCAAAATAGCTCCTAAAATGGAAGTTCCCCCAGTTTGTGTTGGTGCTCGAGGTGTCAGATGTCATGCTGAGCTGTGTTTGGTGTTCCTGTGTCACGTACAACCAAAGTTACTGTAATTTAAAAACATCTAATAATATAAACTGCTACTGGGGTTTAAAAACGAGATTATAGGCAACTGAACATAAAGAACAAATCTAAACAAATGACTTTTATTCAAGGTCTTAGAAATAAACACAAGATCTTTGAACCCCGGAGGAACTGATACACCGGTTATATTTCTGAGGGTTAATCAACTCTAATGATGTTTGGGAAGTGACTGAAAATGCTACTACCACTGGAGAGCTCTCTCTCTCTCTCTCACACACACACACACACACACACACACACACACACACACACACACACACACACTAGCAGACCAGTATAACAGCTCTGTTGCACAAGAGTAGAGATACATTAGTTGCATTGCCTGAACTGAGGAACTTTTTTAATGAATATTGTAATTAGTTGTGTTCTCGCTAAACTGCAATAAAAAGTAAAATCTTTATTAAGCCTAGTTTTATTTGAACACCACAATCTACAGCAAAGCAGCTTTGGACACAGCTGTGTCTTAATAAACAGTGTCGAGAGCAGTTCTTCCAGCCATTCTTTAAGTTCTCCAGAAAGAGCAGCTGGAATAAAGGCTTTTGTTTCCGTAATGATTTCTACAGCAGACTCACACAGAGCAGCTTCTTCAGAAATCCAACCCCTAAATAAGAATGCTTGGGAGAGACAGTATCAAGCTTGAGGAGGAACCACTGGGAGGAACCAAGTCTCAAAAGTAGAACCATCACTCAAAAGGAGAACCTCTCTAAGAACACAAAGAACCACTGAGAGGAACCAAGACTCAAAAAGTACTTTATTAGAGCATGAAGAAGAACAACTGAGAGGAACCAAGACTCATAAGGAAAGAGTCCTTGAGGCCATGAAGAAAAGGAACCAAGACTCCCTTTAGAGGAACCAAGACTCCCTTCATAGGATAAAACTCAAAAGGAGAGGATCCCTGTGATCATGAGAGGAACAACTGAGTGGAACCTAGACTCCATTGGTAGTATAAACATGTATCAGTAAGCAAAACCATCACAGGGAACATGAAAAAGAACCACTGATCAGAACCAAGACTCAGAAGGAGAAACTCATTAAGAGCATAAGGAAGATCTACTGAGAGGAACCAAGTCTCATAACGAGTAACTCCTGAAGATCGTGAAGAACAACAGAGGAACCAAGATTCAAAACTCCCTTGATAGTATGAAGATGTATCAGTAAGAATAACCATCACAAAGGGCATGAAAGAACCATAGAGAGGAACCACGACTCAAAAGGAGTCTCTAAGAACCTCCAGATGACATAGAATAGAATAAAAAATGATGACATAGAATAGAATAGTCTTTATTGTCACTGTTACAAGAACAATGAAAAACAGTTTGGTAGCTCTTCGTGGCAGCATAATAATAAAAAAAATTAATAAATAGAATGCTTCAAGTGTAAATGTAAAAAGTAAACAATACACAGAGGAAGGGAAAAGAAAAAACCCTATATGCAGTACAAAATGCAGCAGTAGTAGTCCACAGTTACAGTATATTGCACAGTCATGTAAGTGAATATTGCACAGTGTCATGAATAGTCATATTGCACAGTCACGTAAGTGGATACTGCACAGTGTCATGAATACCGAGTGTTTTCCCACAGGGACCTCAGCATCCTCTCACCTGAGTGAAGCTCCACTCACTCGTTCCAGCGGCCTTGAGTAGCTGGTGACTCACAGCATACTCACCGCCCTGAACACACTCTGCTCAGAAAGACTAATTACCTCTTTAAGAACCCTAAAGAAACAATTTGATCTGAGAGGCTTTTTCACTCGGCCTGCGGTCAGAACTCAGCTCCCAATCAAAGGCCCCGAGCAGCTACAAACAATTGACCCCCTTTACTCAGTGTTTGACATCTTACCTCCCCAGCGGCCCAGGCTAGTAATTTAAAAGCTTCTGCAGCTGATTCGTCTCACCAAGGTCTTTCATTTTCGGCAAGCAGATTTTAGGGGACGTCATGATAGATAGAAAGCCATTAAGCTTCAGGGTGACAGTGAGTGTACAAATTGTGTGGTCTGACCGGCTGACCAGCCCACACGGGATAAACCTGCCGGAGAACAGGGTCTCGCAGAATTCCTCAAGTGCACAAAGACTAATTTATTTCTGGTTCTATTGTAAAACTGGTGTTCTTAGTGTACCCCCCTTATAGAACGTCCTGACGAATACACAGCAACTTTTACTGCTGGCTGAAATTTAGACCATTTCTAAAGTATCAACAAGAAACAACGTCCGTTCTTGGTTAAACAGGGTGACAAAGAAACAAACATTTTACAGACTTTTGACACAAAATCAAAGTAGCGTTAGGTTCTGCTGGAGAAGTATTCCAGGTGGTTTCCCCTTAGGGAACTCACATTAAAGAAATGACCTCTATAAATGTCTAGCATAATCTGGGATGGACAGATGAAAAAGAAACACATTGGAAATGTTCATGATCAGGTCAGATCTCCTCTGCATGACTCATGCAGCAATTTTTATTTTTGAGGAAACAAGAAAACAGTGAATTAGTAATGCATCACTTTGCAAGAAAGGTTGACTTCAAGGCAAATCTTTTTTTTGGGGAGTGGGCATGAAAAAAATATATCAGTTCTTAGCTGCACCGTGATCTCACATATTTTAACTGGAATTGAGTTTGTGAGTCATGCTGTAAGTGAAATTTGGCATTTTTACCTATAAAAAATCCTGAAAATATTAAGTGATGGTGTTAACACGACTTATGGGAATTTAAAATAAAAACAGGCATTTAAAATTTAAGCTCTAATTTGCAACATAAAATGTAGAAATAATGTGCTGCATTTCTTTAAACACTGGATTTTTCGGATGACCAGTGTGTGGGAAATGTGATAGACATTAGTGCTCAGGCTGACCTGTGGGCTGGGTGAATGGGAGTGAAAGGGCAGTGAGGCCTCTTGGAGACCGCAGATCTCTCCCCAATCCCTCCATCCTGCCCCGTTCGGCAGTGTGAGCTGATGGGTAGCTTAGGAGCAGCTGTTTTTACCTATAAAAAATCCTGAAAATATTAAGTGATGGTGTTAACACGACTTATGGGAATTTAAAATAAAAACAGGCATTTAAAATGTAAAACATAACTTAAGCTCTAATTTGCAACATAAAATATAGAAATAATGTGCTGCATTTCTTTAAACGCTGGATTTTTCGGATGACCAGTGTGTCGGAAAGGGGGAGTGACTTCAGTTGTTGATTGATGGGGGAGGGGAAATTTTGTTTGTTGATGGGGGAGTTGGGGAAACAGCAGAGGTACTGGACATTATTAAAAGAATGAATGGTACAGTATGGAAGAAAACAGTTAAACAGAACCAGCAGCATAAATTATTTTGCCATGTGAACACTGCTGTTGATTTTCCATTCTCTTTATTTAGGATTTATGTTTGATTGTTTAGATTGCTGACCATGTCTTAGGATTTTTTATTTTAATTTCCTTTACATCACACCAACAGTATGATTTTCAACACCACCCCACCCCTGGTGACAAAATGACCACACCGAAACATTGAACAAACACTGACAAGATTAAACAAAACTGAACCAGATCACATGACTCAGCCCCGCCCCAACCTCAACCCTCCCCTCGGGGTTAGTTCTGAAGGTCTCTAAGGGTCAGTTCTTGAGGATCTGAGGCTTGTTTTGAAAATCTGAGGGTTAGATCTGAAGGTCTGAGGGATTGTTCTGAAGATCTGAGGATCAGTTCTGCAAGTCTAAGGGTCAGTTCTGAATGTCTGAGGGTCATTTCTGAGAGCCAGTTCTAAAAGTTTGGGGGTCTATTCTGAAGGTCTTAGGGTCAGTTTTGAGGGTCAGATCTGAATATCTGAGATTCAGTTCTGAGGGTCGTTTCTGAAGGTCTAAAGGTCCGTTCTGAGGGTCTGAGGGTCAGATCTTTGATTTTCAATACAATTAAATAATTAATAATGGAAACATACCATCTGTTTCCACAAAACGACTCTAACTTGCTGCGGATAAGCAACAACAAACTGCATGTTTCAACTAAATTTAGATACAATCAGTGGAAACCAAGTTTACAGAAATTACAGTAAAATGAATTAAACCTCTTCAATAATTTAGATCTTGGGTTTTTTCGAGTCATGAGGAGTCAAAGTCGGAGCAATTTCTCTTGGAGTCAGAGCCGAACTGCAGGTCAAATTTGTGACTCGAGTTTTGTAAATACACATTCCTCTTTCTTATTTATAGTTTTTATGAAACAGAGGATGGAAAACATCACTTCTTTTCACCATCTGGGTGGAAGCGTCCCCATGAGCTGACAGAGCTCCAGCAGCAGTGATTGCTATGTTCTTATTGTGTACCTCTCCATCTGCACAAACAGCTTAAATCCTCATTACCTTCACTTCACAGTACTGCTCTAAATTCAATCCAGGGGAAGAAACATAGGCTTTTTACATTCTGTACATTTTCACAGTAAATGGACCATGTAAAAACAGCCCAAAATCACACAGAATAAAATCTTGTTTATCAACAGTTAACTTAGGTTTTCTGGTACCACTTCACAAAAAGACTACCCTAATAAAGGGTTTAAACATGATTTATGATCAGGTTGTCAATTAGGTTGTAGACAGGTAGTAGCATGTTAACAAAGACCTGATGAACCTGACAGTTTAACATTCTGCCTGAGAAAGGGGCGAGATAAACTCAGCAACTGGCAAGATCCAAGAGCTTCCAAATAGTGAGCCCGCATCAATGTCTGACAACTGTTATAACCTGTTTATAACCACTTATTAATGCTTTATAAACGGTCTACCACGTAATTTACAACCTGATTATAAATCATTTATAAATCCTTTATAAAGGCAGTTTTATTGTAAAGTGTAATGGTTTTTCCTCCTCCGGGTAAGTTACTTGGTCTTGGTCATCTGCAGACGTACTGTTTGACACCACTGAACATGTGATAGACATTAGTGCTCAGGCTGACCTGTGGGCTGGGTGAATGGGAGTGAATGGGCAGTGAGGCCTCTTGGAGACCGCAGATCTCTTCCCAATCCCTCCATCCTGCCCCGTTCGGCAGTGTGAGCTGATGGGTAGCTTAGGAGCAGCTGTGCTTGCACCGCGGCCTGCGGTCTCCACTGAAGAGCACATCTGGCAGCGGGACTCTGCTTTATTTAGACCTGTGTGAAGCTGGAACCCTGCAGCAGACAGGGTCTAAATGTCACTCACAACCTAGACCTTGCCTACCATGAGAACCCCATTCTTTTTCAGGTTCTCCAAACTCTAAATTTGCTCATTGATTTGGTTAGCTCAGGACTGGGACTGAGAACCATTGGCCTAACAGAATGTTGGCCCATTTCTGAAATCTTCAGGTAGGTTCCCAGTAGTGGGCATTGCTTTATCTCCGACTTCTTTCTTCTGTATGATCCCAGCACACCCTCTTTATCTTCCCTTTATCTTCCCTATTGGAGTCCTAACTGCACTCCAGTGAAGCCCAGAGAAGGAGTCTTGGTTCCTCTCAGTCTTTCTTTCTCTTGCCCATTTCAGTGGGCCTTCCTTAATGAACTTAGTGAATTCTGCCTTTTGAGTCTTGGATCAACTTAGTCGTTCTTCTTCAAGGACTTAGGAAGTTGCTTTTTTTAAATGTTGGTTCTTTTCAGTATTTCTTCTTTGTGAACTTAGGACATTTGACCTTTTGAGTCTAGACTCCTCTCAGTGGGTCTTTTTCTTACTCTCAGGGCATTCCTCCTTTTAAACCTTGGGTCCTCTCAGTGTTTTTTCTTCATGAAGCCTCTTCTTTTGTGTTTTGGTTTGTCTCGGTGGTTCTTCTTCATGCACTTGAGTTCCCCCCTTTTGAATTATGAGTCCTGTCAGTGGTTCTTCTCTATGAATTTGGGGGTTACTCTGTTGAGTCTTGGCTGATCTCAGTAGTTCTTCTTTATGGACCTGGGAAGCTCCTGCTTTTGGGTCTTGGATCATTTCAGTGATTCGTCTTTAAGAATGTAGGAAGGATCTCCTTGTGAATCTTGGTTCCTCTCTGTGGTCCTCGTTACACTCTTAGGATGTTTCTCTTTAAATCTTGTTCATTTCAGAGATTCTTTCACATTCACTAAGGGAGTTCCTCCTTTTGAGTCTTCCTTAATCTCAGTGGTTCTTCTGCATACTTTTCTTGATACCCTTAGGGAACTCGCAATAAACAAAAAAAAAGTTAACTCTTTGTGCATCAAACACTGGTTTTATTAGAATTAAAAAAAAATTATTGCTGGGGACAATTCAGTGGTTTCTGGATATTGGAAAGGATGCATCACTACTGTCTACACAATTCTACACCCTTGTTTTATACTTCACTATTCAAACATCTCTGGACTGACTGACAGCGCAGAAAGCACGCAACTCATTTTACAAACCCCCCACGGCAATAAAGAGATGACTCAAAGACATTCAGTATGCAAAGTTAACACCTGGTATGTGCTTAGTCATTTCCATGGAATATGATTTGCATTCAGGTGCACAAAATAATCAAATAGAATTACATCTACAAACACAAATACTCCAGTCCCAAAATATAAGAGCCAATGCCAGTTCGGTTAGTTTAACAATTCCAGGTGACAAAGTTACCCAAGAGGCATGGCTCCATGCTTGATTTGAGGAAATTGGTTTATAGTGATATTATAGTATATTTTGTAGTTATGTAGTAATTATGGAATTATGGTTTGGATTATGAAGAATTATGGTTTGGATTTGTCTGCACTATTTATGTTATATTTAAGAATAGTTAAGATTATGAACCGCTCCAGCAAATAATATTTAATGTTAATGTCATGAATAATTAAGTTTATAAACTGTTAAGGTCTTGAACAGTTAATATTATGAATGATTAAGGTTATGCACAGTTAATAATAAATGAATATGTAATAAATAATTAAGGTTATGAATAGCCAAGGTGATGAGTTATAGTTATGAATGATTATGTTTATAAACAGTCATGGCTATGAATGGTTATGTTTAAGCAGTTTCCTCCGGGATCAATAACATTTTCTGATTCCGATTCTGAATATAAACTTTATGAAAGGTTAATTAGAGTTGTAAATTTACCCCTTTTTTATGTGAAATCCAGTGAAATTGAGCTCCTTCAATAAAATGATATTTGATTTGGGATTGGAATTCATGCTAATCCACTGGCCTTCATCCAGTGTTGCCAACTTAGTGACTTTGTCGCCATTTCTAACGACTTTCCAGACTCCCTTGACGAATTTCCAAAAAGCGCCTAGCAACAAATCTAGCAACATTTTGACAAATCTTAGCTACTTTCTGTACAACTTTGTCATCAATATTCCCTGCATATTAGACTGTGACCCAGCCATATCGGCATCCATCCATCCAGGTGCTCGGAAAGGGAATGGTCTGCGCATGTGCGTGCAGTATGACATCGACTGACCAATCATAAACCGTTCTCGGTTTATCTCACCCACTCACAAAACAAGTTGTATTACAAGCAAAAGAATTTGTTATATTTTTAAGCAAAGTAAAAAAGAAAACCCTCTCAGGTATATAACACTGATCTTTCTTTCAGAAGCCACACACAAACACGAACACCGTCTCTTTCACCTTCCAAACCTCTTATTACCATCCTCTCCATTTGTTATTTTTTTATTTTGATTCTGAGAACGCCAATGCGGTGTGACATGATGACTTCATTTATATGCAAATTAGTGTGTCGTCATCTAGCGACCCTCTGGGTAAACTTCAGCTACTTTCTGTAGGAGATAGATGGCAACACTGCCTTCATCATCATAAACTTCTTAAGGGTGTCTGCTGGAGCTGTAGGTTCTTATGAGTGATGTTATGTGGTAACAAAGGCACTGCACTGATCTTTTCGTGATCCTGTATGTTTGTAGAAGAGCAGGTCTTACACAGGGTTTATGTAAACCTGGCAAACAGAATAAGCACTGGATTATAGCACCACGGCTTCAGTCATCGCTTGCCCAGAGGCAAGAGATAAGAATCAGAGAGAGAGAGAGAGAGAGACAGAGACAGAGACAGAGACAGAGAGAGTTTAATCATTTACTCATATTAAATTGAACTAATTAATTTAAAGCATACTTTAGCATACTGGATTATCCAGACAACCCACAGATTATTGATTAAACTCAAATTTAAAGTAAAGGATGAAGAAATAAATGAGTTCAGTGGCTCTGTGGCTGTATGAGGTGTGTGTGTGTGTGTGTGTGTGTGTGTGTGTGTGTGATGAGGCTAAGGTAAATAAAATTGTGTGTTTAGTGCCAGATGATTGTGGAATGCAGCTCCTGGATGGTTCTAAATGTTCCCATGTGCTCAGGTAGATCTTTCAACTGAAAACAATTATAGACGCCACCGTCCGAAGTATTTTCCGAAGTTTTTACTCGATGAGGTTTATCCGTGATAATCTGATCCGTGACACGCCAACTGCCAGCAAATTCCGAGAACATTTTAAAAAGCAGCAGAAAACATTTACCCACAAGCATCTCATTAGTAGTTTATATTTTTAAATTTATGTTTACTTTTTTTACTTTTATAAAACTTTGTGCAAAAATTTTGGCACTCTGGTCAGATGTCATATGCTGTTGATGTTCTATGTATAAACAGATATGTATGTGTGTATATATATATATATATAATGCACAATTATTTTATTAATTGTGCATTAACACAGTTTTTTATTACTATTATTTTGAAAGTTTGTTGCTTGTTTTGTGCTGGACTACTCTAACAGGGACAAAACAGATTTCTAAATGTTAACTTGCTGTTGCTCATGAGGTGCCTGTTATAATGTTATGACTGTGGCTCTGGCAACTTGTTTTTCTATAACAAACTAGATAAAACGTGAATGCCCTGGCAGTAGCAACTAGCTTTGATTTTATATTTGATTTGATTACATTAATGTTTAAGTTGAGATTTACAATGAATATTTTAAACGTGACTGTGTGACTGCGTTAAAGGGAATACTACGTACTGAAAAAGCACCTTGTTTGTTTACTTTTATTTTTTTTACTATGCAGCTAGAGATTTTTTGAGTAGGTTCCTTGGTGTGATAACTGCTTTCCTCTTCTGAATATATTTCCTCATGTATGTGGCAGTGGAATGCGATTTGGATGAACTGCGTCCTCTGAGTGAAGTGGAAAGTTTCGGCTGGAGGTGAGAAGCGTATGATTCATTAAAGCCACTCGATTGGCATCATTGTCATACGATACACTCCATTTAATAATCACAGAGTGCTGAACGTACACTCAGCTGCAGTCCTGCCTGTGTGTCTGCAGAAGAGGGGGTGTAGTATTCTGCTGTAAATTTATTTTTTTTTAATGTCACTCAGGTGAAAGACTAACAAAATTTAGATTTCAGCTCAAACATATTTGCTCAGCTGAGCTAGTTTTAGCATTATCAAGGCTAATGTAGCTAACACGTAACAGGGGCATATACTCCCCCAATTAGCATGGTGCTAACAACATCACACACCTGCCTCAAAAGGTGTTGAGTTATAAAGCCCTGCTGATCAGTGAGAGTCTGGAGCTCCAGCAGAAGATCAGTGGGAGTCTGGAGCTCTAACAGTAGATCAGTGGGAGTCTGAAGCTGCAGGCTCAGTAGATCAGTGTGAGTTTGGAGCTCTAGGAGTAGATTAGTAAGAGTCTGGAGCTCCAGCAGTAGATCAGTGAGAGTCGGGAACTCCAGCAGTAGCTCAGTGAGAGTCTGGAATTCCAGCAGTAGCTCAGTGAGAGCCTGGAACTCCAGCAGTAGCTCTGTGAGAGCCTGGAGCTCCAGCAATAGATCAGTGTGAGTTTGGAGCTCCAGCAGTAGATTAGTAAGAGTCTGGAGCTCCAGCAGTAGATCAGTGAGAGTCGGGAACTCCAGCAGTCGCTCAGTGAGAGTCTAGAATTCCAGCAGTAGCTCAGTGAGAGTCTGGAGCTTCAGCAGTAGATCAGTGAGGGTCTGGAGCTCCAGCAGTAGATCAGTGGGAGTCCGGAGCTCCAGCAGTAGATCAGTGAGAGTCTGGAGCTCCAGCAGATTAGTAAGAGTCTGGAGCTCCAGCAGTAGATCAGTGAGAGTCGGGAACTCCAGCAGTAGATCAGTGTGAGTCTAAAACAGTAGCAGTAGATCAGTGAGAGTCTGGAGCTCCAGCAGTAGGTTGGTGAGAGTCTGGAGCTCCTGAAGTAGATCAGTGAGAGTCTGGAGCTCCAGCAGTAGATCAGTGGGAGTCTGGAGCAATAGCAGTAGATCAGTGAGAGTTTGGAGCTCCAGCAGCAGATCAGTGGGAGTGTGAAACAGTAACAGTAGATCATTGAGAGCCTGGAACTCCAGCAATAGATCAGTTAGAATGTGGTGCTCCAGCAGAAGATCAGTGAGAGTCTGGAGCAACAGCTTCTGCTAGAGATCAGAGTGATCAGACATACAGGAAATTTTCTCCACATACATTTTGTGTGATATTCTGAGCAGCCCTAAATGCATATGCATGATGGACAGAAATGCATTTTACACCATAAACATGGCCCATAGCAAGTTTAGGATCGTGTCTTAATTTCATACAGGATAGAAAAGGCTCAGGACATCAACACCTCCTTCTTCAGACAGGACACTCAAATGAACAATTGTTCAGTGGGTGTACATATTATTATAATGTGCTGACTTTTAGCAAAGATTTAAAACTGGAGCCTGTTAGCCTGCTAGATAATGTTCTGTCCTAACAAGGTCACTCTGTCCGTGTTCTAGCTGAAAAAAATCTCAACACTATTGTGAAATACAGCCGGATGGTTCTGCTGATTATGGGGGTCAAGGAACATTGCACATCAAGATCTGAGATCATAGATGCAACTGGTTGACAATTTTTGCCCCTCCCTTGTCTGAGCACACATGTCCTCACTATGGCAATTGATGTGGATGCAAATGCCACTACAGTGTGACTGTACAGGTCACACACTTTTTCTTTAAACATGGACTAAAATAAGCTGCACCATATAAGCAGGTCTGAGAAGAAACCTAGTTTAATATTTTGTTCGTCACTTTACATTAAGAAGCTAAAAATTAGGAGAGTTTGATCAAGGGCCTCCCACTCCCTCCCTCTTCCTCTGTCTCTGTCTCTGTCTCTGTCTCTCTCTCTTTCTCTCTCTCTCTCTCTCTCTCTCTCTCTGCCTCCTCCCCCTCCTTCTCCCTCTCTGGTGGAAAGTCCCCTGTGCTTTAGGGGTCGAGGCACGCCACTTGCAGCTGTGTGACCACATGAGAGAGCAGTGTGAGCAGCGTGGAGATAATGAAAGCCTCAGTGCTGTTCAATTATAGACCTGCCTTTACTGCTACTAGTGCACATGCAGTGCTGCACTGACCAACATACACACACACACACACACACACACACATACATATACACACACACTTATTTACACACTTGCTCATTTACATTCAGTTTGTAACAAGTACAGTTCAGTATCAACAAGCTTGGGCGATCGAGAGCAGACATGCATCTCCACTGTTGACAAAGGCCCTCAATAACAACAACAACAACAACAACAACAACAACAACAATAATAATAATAATAATAATAATAATAATAATAATAATAATAATAATAATAATAATAGTCACCGAGAATTTTAAGTTGGCAAGGGGCAAAACTCCAAACCACTTAGTTGGCCTGGAAGGAGTTCCTGTCCATGAAGGTCCCTTACCCCTTGAGAGGCCTCATGCCTTGCTGGTGCTACTTGGCTGTGAAGCATTGAAACTTAGGTATAGCATCACTGAGAAGCTTTCTAAAAGTGGCTGAATGGCTTGCCAACTTGTAGCTGTGTTGTAGAATTTGGGAAACCCCTGAGCCTCCTAAGCTAGTGGGGAAACATGCAAAACAGTGCAAAAAAGCAAAAAAATAATAAAAAGTGCCAGCCAGTTTGCATGACGATACATCCCCTGATGACACATACTTGATGATGTGTGTGTCATCAAGTAGGCAGTAGACAGCATACTTCAGAGGACTATTATCAAACGACCTCCCCTTGAGCTGCACTGGTAGGAAATTATTAGATTTATGCATAGGTCTTCTGCATGCTGGAGCTAAGGAGCAGAATGCATGAAACCAGGCAATATCCCCAAGACTTCTTTTCCTGTCACCTATCAAGAGTTCTGCAGTCATGTGATGACAGTTTTGGGCACACTCAGGAAAGTCCTGCTTTGTCCATATTTTGACAACACATTGTCTACTCTGCCACAGTTCTACAACTTGTCTCTCACCTTTGAGGGTTGAGGCCAATCTACTGTTAAAGTCCCTTAAACATGATGCCACCAGTTTTGAACCACCTGCGTTCACCAAACCATTTCAGTTTTAAACTGATGCTAGGGACATCTTTATCTTTCGGATGTACTGAACGGTTTGGAGACTTTTTCATAGAAACGTGACTCCTTCGAGGTCTTTTTCACTCCTGTGTGATTAAAACACCTGGGCATTTGTCTCTGTGTTTGTTTGCTTGGTTGCTTGTTGACATAATTGCCAGCTTGCTTGTTTATTTGGGATGTTTGTATTTGGAATGGTTTCTAGTGCCTGTGCGCCTTCAGGTCTTCACCCATGACTTTGATCAGTATCTCCTAAACCATTTACTTAAACCGGGCCTAATCAGGGTGGCCATAACACCAATTAAACAGCCAGTTTAGACAGTCCCACACTCTTCGTTAGGTAGCTGCACTATGGGGCATAATCTAGACAGCATTTTACAACTAATTAACGCATGACTCCCACAGTCTTTAACACTCTTCCCTGAAATCCCTAATCCAACATGTTGAAACAGCACCAGCACTGGGGATGTTTCCTTGACCAAGTACCTTTTTGATGTCGTATCAGTGGCATGTCAGTAGGGTGGCCCTAATGGATGGGCATTTTGACTTTTGTAAAATTTGTAAAACAGTTTGTAAAATTACAATAATAAAATGTTTTAATACCTTTCAAGGAAAATGAAACCATTTAAGAAATAATGCTCATTGTATGCATAATCAATAGAGTTCTAAACAGAGTTTCGCATAAAACAAAGTAAACCCTATACCCACTTCTCCTCTGGTCTTCTGAAGTGCCTTGGCTGAGGGAGCCTTCAACACAAATCTAATTTATTTATTTTTAATTTATTATAATTTATACAGAATTATTTTTTATTTTTTTAAATGTAGTTTTAAAAGTTATATATATTGGGCTTTGTCTGTTTGCAGTGTGCATTCCCACTGTGAAAGTCTATTATTTGCCACTTGTAATATCACATAATGCTTGTGGAACATTTTTATCCAGGACATGGAGACTTTCCTCTTTGTCAACCACATCATGCACTGCATGCAACCAATCATTTTTGGTGGTAGTAAATTAACAGATGGATTAGGAGAAATAACTTTTCAACAGCTCAGAAAAGATCACAAACAAAAGCTTGGTCAGCAGCTACTCGAGGAAAGGCAGAGACTTTGTAAAGGTGGTGCCATCACAAGCAACCAGAAGCATCAGAATGGTGATTGAGCAACCTGAGTCCTGGAAATATTCACCCAGACACATGACCACATCCACATACAACATGTATTACCTGACAGTACAGCTCCACAGTACAGCTCCACAGTCAGTGATATATCTAGAATTGAATGAAACATACCTACTCTATGACCCTACAATCAGTGACATATCTAAAACAAACTGAAACCTGCTTACATTTTTATTTTATAATTTTAATATTTACTTTTTTCCACACACTATGAAAAGACTTTGCCTTGTGTCTCATTTTCAGGATGTATGGGCCAACATTTTAAGTCCAAAATGACAACCTTCATAGACAGTACCTGAAATGTTACCTTTTTTTTGTTCTGACAGTGACATAATGCTCATTCACTCATTCACTCAACTTTCTCAGTCACACTGACTCATCCATTCACACACATACACACACTCGGTCACGCACATCCACTATTACTCACTTATTTACACACAGTGTTTTTCAGCCATTCTTGCACTGCTATGTGGCTGCAACGCCCCTTTTTTGTTCCTCCTGGCGCTGCGCCGCACCAGCAGGCAAAACACACTGCAGCGTTCAAAGAGAAGCAGAATCAGCTCCTCTTTCTTGTGGGACAGAGTGGATTTCCTCACAGCTCGTTGTATAAAACGTTAGAGCTGATTAAAATCTTCAAATGCACCCCGCTCTGTGAACAAAAGGCCGCGGCACTTGGGTCGTACAATGTCTCATGCAGGCAGTGTGTCATTACTGCCTGTTTCCCACTGCTGGAATGCGGCCTGACTCATTCGTCTTAATGTTAAACCAGTGAGCTGGCAGAGAGAAAGAGAACGATAAGAAGAAAGGGGGAGAAAGCGTCCCTCTGTGAGTGTTAGGGCACTTTAGCTGCATTTTCTCTGGTCAGTGATGGCTCTGAATGGAGGCCATTTCCATTTTTGACCCATTAACGTCAAAAGCATCTACTGAGAACCACCAACACCGTGAGCTGCAGTGTGGCCTAACGAGCGCCGAGGGTCTCCCTGTTTGCTTTTCTTTAGTAACTGTTGTGAACTCTGAGGCTGGCTTTATGACTGATTTATTTTGTACAGTTTTACCAGTAAAAAAGAAGGATCTGTGTGTCTGCGGTACTAATAGCGGTGCTCTTGATGTGATAAAAAGAGAAGAAATTATGCTGAGAATGGCAATCATTTGGTTAGATTTTTGCACCCTCAGGCTTCCAGGCCTTTAGAGAAGAACTAATTATTTCTGGGAACTCAAGAAAATACACGTCTGTCATTTTTATCTTTTTTTTTCAGTAGAATAATGTTTCTATTTAAGTACTGAAATTCTGGTCTGACTGCATTACGTTTTTGCTGAGTTTAATTCTTAAAACACCCAACAGACAGCATGTTCTTCTTTGTGGTATTT
>JBBIGA010000002.1:317214-338491 GCA_037576975.1 Alestes dentex | reverse complement strand
GTCTGACTGCATTACGTTTTTGCTGAGTTTAATTCTTAAAACACCCAACAGACAGCATGTTCTTCTTTGTGGTATTTAGGTAGGTCTATGCGTGCTCTACCATTAGTCAAGCCTTCAGGAGGATTAACCACAAACATCTTTAGGATGAGGGATCAGGCAATCATGTCCTGATCTACAGTGGGTGGCGCCAGTTTCGTGAGGGAGAATGTCACTCTAATCAGATTCAAGTTTCAAGATTCTTTATCTTGAATCTGACTAGAGTGACGTTCTCCCTCTGGAGATTCTAAATCCATTAAATCCATTCTGAATCCATTACTGACTATAAGTGGGAGCAGCGATCTAAACAGTGGGTGCGAGTCAAATGGTCTAACCAGTTATTCTGTGTCAGGTGTTGTAACCAGTGGTTGTGTGTCAGACGGTGAAGAGTAGCAGCTATGTGCCAGAGCTCTTTACTGAAAGAGTCACCCTAGAAATGATGCACACAACCTTCATGGCTGTTACAAGCTCCACGCACAAAATGGAACGTGCTAGAGTTATAGCTCTACAGTCAGTCACTTCTAGAACCAACGGAAACCCACTTACACTACGGATCTATATTCAGTCATGTATCAAGAAATCACTGAAACCTGCTTAAAGTGCAGCTCTACAGTCAGTGACAAATCTAAAACTGATGATATCATCTTATGTTTCACTTGAGGCCAGCCACAGTCGGTCTAAGCAATGGGAGCGGTCTTTTAACAATTTAAGATTTTAACCATATTGTTTCCAAACAAAATATTTTTTTAGTAATAAGAGTCTAATAAAAGTCTTCATAAAGAGCTAAAAAACAACAGGCATGATGATTCTACTAAAAATTAAACACCTGTATAATTATCATTAGACCTTTAGGCCAAGCAGATTATAAAGGTCCCCCCTGTTATTAATGTGCAGAGTTATAAATTGTGAATTCAATGTTTTATTATAATTATTTTTCTGCACAGTTAGCACTACAGGTATAAGAAAGAAGTACAGACTTTGTTATTTCTTAAGGTAAACCCTGGCAGGCCTCTTCCCCCCTCAGCCAAATGCAGAAGTGTCACTTAAGACCGCTGGTTCTCCATCAATCAAAAGACACAGCGGCTCTGTGTTCCCTCTGTTGTGGTCGACACCTGAAGATGAAGCGCATACCTGTGACAGTGTGTGAGCTGCCGGGCCTGTGAGCTTGATCTTTCTCCAGAGTGTGTGTGTGTGTGTGTGTGTGTTTGTGTGTGCGTGTGTGTAAGACAACACCCTGATGTCATAAGTGTTGGATCCAGATGGCCATGGCCATTGTTTCAGTGAGTCCATGTCATCCCTCTGGCAGCAGATAATAAAACATGTCAGAGACAAATTAACATTTCGTTTTGGTGAAATTGCACAAGAGTAAAAACAGCAGCTGTATTTAATGCCATCTTGAAAACCATCTTGGTTCCTGAAACAGTCACAAAGAATCTTTTACATGAGAAACAGCAGACCTGATGTTACCCTTCAACCTGTTTCTAGAAGTTGTAAATTTCCCTTAACCATTACAACATGACCAGCAAGGATCTGTGCCGAAAGAGCAACAAATCGCCATCATGCAGCAAGACAGCTCCTTATATAGAAGTTCCATCAGTGTGTGTTGGTGCTCGAGGTGTCAGACGGCATGCTAAGCTTTGTTTGGTGTTCCTATCTCACGTAGAACCAAAGTTATTGTAATTTAAAAACATGTCATAATAAAAAACACTACTGCGGTTTTAAAAACAGCGTCACATGCAAATGAACATAAAGAGCAAACATGAGCAAGTTTCTTTTAGTTTATGTCTTAGAAACAAACAGAAAAAACACAAGATCTTTGAACTGGGAGAACTTTCAGGATACTCTCCGCCCACAAGTGGGGCGCAGCGAGAGAAAGAGCAGCGAACGGTGAGCGTGTAGGAGAACAAACACCGGTTCTAGACTGTTTTACATCGTTATATTTACTGAAATCAGAGTTTAGTGATATGCTCTGAGTTCTGATGATTAAATTCATATGATACTATTTTAATGGGGTATAATCTGGGGAACGTGTTCCCTTTCCACTATTTTTAATGTCACCACCCCGAGGAGATCCAACATAGGAAACATGTTCCCTGGCACAAATTTAGAAGACCAATGTACTTTAAAGCCACTTTGAGAAGTTTACAGGCAAATCTCGGCTTCCAGTCATTCCGAAATGTGTTTCCACATGAGGAAAAAGGTTCTACTGTCAATTCTGGGCTGTGGAGATGTGATATACAGATCTGCTGCTCCTCCTAAATCACCAGATTCTGTATCCCACTCTGCTTTATGGTTCTTTACTGGCGACCCTCACATCACTCATCATTCACTTTGGGAGAAATCTGATTGGTCACCTTTTCTTCTTGGCAGTATTTTATCGTACATCTCAACAACGGTCAATTTAAATAATGCAGATGATCAGACTTGTCTCAGTGGTTGGATCACCCTTCAGGTGCTGAGAGTTTTTACTGAAATGGGAAACTCAGCTCAGATCATGGTGCTGGTGTGTGGCGACGTGTTGATTTCCGCTCATCGCAGACTTGTTAGTTTTGTATATATTGTCTTGATTGTATCATTATTTGTACAGCCAGTTTTCTCCCTTATTACATATGACCGACAATCGGTTCTAGAAATAGGTCAAAATATTAAGCAAAATGCAATATTTACCATTTCGGACACAGACACGCTATCTTTGTTTCACCGTCACCAGCATGACCCCAGTGGCTCACCTGGAAACACCTGGAAACTGCGGAGGCGGGGACGCTGTGCGGGTGTCAAGGTGAGAGCGAAGCGGCGTGGACTACGGCCTCCGATGCCCAGCATCTTCCTGTCCAACGTCCAGTCTCCGGAAAACAAACTGGACGATCTCAAAGGAAGACTCAACTTCCAAATAGAGCTACAGAACTGCTGTGTTTTCTGCTTCACGGAGACGCGACTCACCGCAAGCGTGCCGAACCACATGGTCCAGCCAGGGGGCTTCTCGGTCTACCATGCTGATCGGATGGAATCCTCGGAGAGGAAGAGAGGAGGTGGTGTGTGCTTTCTCATCAGCATCACATGGTGTATGGATGTGGAAGTAATTTCACAGAACTGCACTCCGGACCTCGCGTTTCTACTGATCCCACAGAGTTCTCCGCTGTGTTCATGGCTGTGGTTTGCATTCCACCTCGAGTGAACACACACAGAGCCCTGAATGAACTGTACAATACCATCACCAGGTACGAGATTGCGCATACTGATGGACTTTATTTGTGGGGACTTCAACCATGCCAACTTTAGGAATGCTTATCCTAAATATCTTCAACATACCTCATGTACCACTCGAGGAAATAAAACCCCGGACCACTGTTACACACCACATAAAGACGCATAAAGTCTCACATAAAGTCTCCCTCCCGCATCCACACCTCGACCAGTCAGATCACGCCTCGGTGCTGCTGCTTCCTGTTTACAAAAAGAAACTGAAGCGCTGGACGCAGGAGGCAGATGAGACACTGCAGGACTGTCTGGACTCTGTGGACTGGGACATGTTCAGGAACTCGTCCTCTGACCTGGACGAGTATACCACAGTGGTCACTCACTTCATCAGACACTGCGTGAGTGACCATGTACCCACCAAAACTGTCTGCACGTTTCCTAACCAAGAACCAAGGATCAACACAGAAATCAGGAATAAAATCCAGGATCGCACATGTGCATTTCAGTCCGTTGACATATATGCGTACAAGAAGTGCAGGTACGATCTCAGGAAGGCCATCACCTCCACAAAACGTGAATACAACAGGAAAATGGATTCGGAGTTTAACTCCACACAACACGCGCACCAGATGTGGCAGGGAATTCGGACTCTGACGGACTATAAACTGCAACTATCCGCGTTCACCGCTGCTGTCTCTACCGGACGAGCTGAATGCGTTTTATGCCCTTTTTGAGTTTACAAACAAAACTACACCAGAACGAGCAGAATGATGCGTTGTTCAATGTCTCGGTGGAGAAGGTGAAAGCCACTTTCAGCAGAGTCAACATCCACAAAGCTGCTGGTCCTGATGGAATTTCTGGACACGTTTTAAAAACTTGCAGCGAGCAACTGGCTGCTTTCTTCACGGACATATTAAACTCCTCTCTGGAAAGCTTGACTGTCCCCAGCTGCTTTAAAGACACCATCATTGTTCCTGTCCCAAAGAAGAACAAAGTTAACTGCCTTAATGATTACAGACCTGTGGCACTAACCTCCATTGTATTGTGCTTTGAAAGGTTGGTGCTGGGACACATTAAGGACACTTTACCAAACAGTTTGGACCCACTACAATTTGCATTTCATCAGAATAGATCCACAGAGGATGCCATTTCACACACACTTCACACCACCCTGACCCATCTAGAGAACAAAAACTGGGAATCGATAAGAATTTATTGATGTCAATACCATTATCGATTCTTCTTATCGATCCGATTCCTTATCGATTCCATTAGTGATTCCTAAACAGTGTTACAGGATGAGCCTGTTGCCTTAAAAACTTTGCATTCTGGGTAATTGAGCCTCTAGGGAGGCTGGGAGATGTAGTCTTTCAGGGAGTGTTTGGAGTATAACATGGCCACTCTGTTTGTGAGTGATACTCGACACTCTAACGTTCTTTTTGGAGACAGTAAATAAATGCTCCCGTTCCGAGGGAGGAAAGAACAGATCCTGATCCCCGTAATTGTCTCATTTTTGGACCTGCGCTGTGGCCGAGAGTAACGAGCCAAAGACGCCTGGCTAGCAGCCGCTAAAGCCGAGGCTGAGAAGGCAACAACTGTATAAAATGAAAATTTTTTTAACTGATCATAATTTTGTGGACAGGTAATAAGACCTGTTTAGCTACATATTTGCATTAAGTCAAAGGCCATTTTTTAAGCTTTGAAAGCAGCTGTTTTATTAATGTCAGAACTCAATCTTGTCCTTTACATGGTAAATATAAACATTTGAACAATAAATTATGCACTTATCTTCCTTTAAACAGTAAATAATATGGTCCAAATATGAAAATATAATTATAAAAATAACTTAGTATTGATAATAAGTGGCACTGTAGTTAAAGTTACCCTCGTCTATGGAAACCACAGAGCTTGCACTAGAGTGCTGAGAATCGAACACATGGCATTCTTGAATTTTAACGCTGTGTTTAATGCTGTGTTAAGACATGTTTTAACATGTTGGTAGTGTTACCACCCTTGCCAGTTAAAACGGCACTACACTGGTTACAAACACAACTGTCGTTTGTTTTGGTAAAATGCAACCACACCAAGGACTGCTTTCTCCGCTCCATGATAATTCAAGTCGCGGAGTGTGACATCATCGCGCACGATGCAGGAAAAAGTCTGAAAGAATTGTTAGAGGAACTGATAACGTCTGGAGGTAAACGATTTCGGTGCTTCGCAAAGTTAGAACCGGTTCTAAATCGGAACCAGGTTCCGATTCCCACCCCTAATGCCAGACTGTTGTATGTGGATTACAGCTCTGCTTTTAACATGGTCATCCCATCCAAACTGATCCATAAACTGCTGGATCTGGGACTCAGTGCCACCCTGTGCAACTGAATCCTGGATTTTCTCACAAATAGACCCCAACACATTCGCATTGGCTGAAACATCTCCTCCACTCGGATCCGCCACAGGGCAGTGTGCTGAGCCTGCTGCTGTACTCCCTGTTCACACATGACTGTGTGGCAAGACACAGCTCCAACACAATCATAAAGTTTGCTGACAACACCACTATTGTGGGCCTGATCACCGACAACGATGAGATGGCCAACAGAGAAGACGTGAGGCTCCTTACAGACTACTTTCGAGACCTGTCTCTCAATTTCAGCAAAACTAAGGAGCTGGCCATTGACTACAGGAAACAGGAAGAAGCTCATGCACCCATTTACATAGATGGAGATGCTGTTGAGGGGGTCAGCAGTTTTAATTCCTTGGAGTCACCCTAAGCGACAGCTTCAAGTGGACTGAGCACATAGCAGCTGTCGTTAAAAAAGCCCATCAGCGCCTCTCCTTCCTCAGGCGTCGGAGGAAAGCTCAGATGTCCTCCACAGTCCTCAGCAGCTTCTACAGGTGTGCTGTGGAGTCCATCCTCACAGGGTGCATCACATCCTGGTACGGCAGTTGCACACCTCAGGACAGAAGGGCTCTGAAGAGGGTGGTTAAAACTGCCCAGAGAATCATCAGGACATCACTAGTCTGCAATAACATATGGAACTCCAGCACTGACACTTTTACTTATTCTTGCACAGACCCCTCCCACACTGTTACTTTGCACAAACATTTTGTGTAGTGTGCTGTCCTTATATTTCTTGCCAACACTCTGCTGCTAATTGTTATATGGTGGTACTTGTATTTGACTTGTTACATTGTTAATGTCAATGTGGCACACATTATATGTCTATATCTATGTTATTTGTCTATGCTGTGAAGAAGCATTCAAGTAAGAATTTCATTGTACATTATACACTGTACTCTGTACATATGACAATAAATCTTTGATCTTGATCTGATCTGATCTGATCTTTTAGTTATGGAGTTCATCTTTTGGATTTCATCTGCTGGAGTTCATTACAAGAGACTCTTTTGTAGTTACTCTTGTTATTATTCATGTTATGGATTTCATAATTTGTCTAATTTGTGTCTGTTTATTCTAATTTGCCTTAGTATCTGATTTGATTGGTTTTAAAACTTTAGTTCTTAAATTGTACATTCTCTTTTTAAGATCAATTGTAGGATAAATTATACTTGATCTTTGTTGCTGATTATTTCTGCTTCAATCCATGAAAATGAGGCTCACTTGGGGACGATTTGTGCTGTAGACATGTTCCTGGATCAATGTCTGTTCGCTGTTCCTGGAACAACATTCCTTTTACCTAATCACTGCCATCTGATCATTGCGTGCCTTCCACTCCTCCCTGAGGCACTTGAATATTCTCCAAAGGCATCAGTCATATAAAATTGAATGAAAAAGTATATGATTTGATCTATAAAGTAAAACATTTATTATCTTTTACTTCGGTCAACAATGTAATCCCACATTAGTAACATTGCCAGGACAGGTTAACAGTTGGTATGTAGCTTAAAAATCCCATCTCAAACTCTGCAAAGATGGAGAGCAAAGTGTCCTTATAAATGTTCTCTATCCAGGATCAGCATGGTGGATGATGGTTGGGAGTTAACTTTTGCAGACCACGAAAGTGGGACTATGATGACCTTGGATTAAGACTGATTATTTCACACTTAATAGCAAGCTAACTCACTGACCTAATTAAGCATTCCCACCAGCCAGCCATCTAGGCTTGCTGACATTACCATGACGCTGCTGACGCCTACTTGTGTCATGTGTCCTTTATCTGGTTCTGATTCTGATCAGATTTTAGTTCACAAGCGTTTACATTCAGTACTCAAAAAGTGTCTCTGTTCAGTCAGAATAAAACCTGATTACTTTGGGCGAATTCGCAAATCAGCTTATATACAAGTGCCATTCAGCTGCTCTGCTCCTTGTTTTCCTGTTATGTTCTAAAGAAAAGCCCAGTTTTGCAGTGACACAGTCAGTGTTTACAAGAAGAGTCTGTTTAGAATAATAATCTCCGGCTTCATCATAGTAATGAACCATTTACCTAAAAAAAAAAAAAGTTTTGTAGAAAGACGGTGAAAAATGACAAAGCAAAAATTACGTTTAACCACACTCGAGCTTAATTTGAGCAGAGTGGCTCGTCCAGAGTGAAAACAGACTTAAAACCTCAGAGGAAGACCTTATAACAGGAGTAGAACTGAAAGAGCAGTGATACTGAATTACGTGACAGTGCTCTGGAGAGGGCACTGTGTTCCTTAAGTAGAACAGCAGGGGAACAGGAAGGCACAGAATTATGTGGAGACACCAGTTGGACCAGTTGAGTTCAAATTCAGGACTGAGGATCACTTCAGGAATGAGGATCAACTCAGGACTGAGGATCAGTTCAGGACTGAATATCAACTCAGGGCTGGGAATAAATTCAGTACTGAGAGTAAATTTAAAAATCTCTGGTAGAGATTTCTAGAGATGGAATGAGACAGGGGTAAGCTCGGTGAGGCTGTGAATGTTAGACTGTAGATGTGAAGAAGATCTGAGAAATGATCTTCTTCACATCTACAGAATCAAGGTTGTTAAGATTCTTGTTTGTGAACAATAGAGCTTTCATCTTTATACAGTTCTATACAGGAAATTCTAGACCATCTGAAGCCCCTGAAGGACTAACGCCAGCAAGAAGAGAATTTCAGTGGTCCAAACAGCCAGAGATGAAGGTGTGGAGAATCATTTTGGCAACTAAAAGCAGTGGATATTTATGAGCCAAAGTGCAGAAATCGACTTGGACCTCAGCTCAGGGAGGAGCAGAAGGTACACAGAAGGTGACATCATTTGGAAAAGATTGGTTAGAAGAAACATTGCTTCAAAAATTCACATTCTTCAGAAAGCACCATCCAAATAAAGCTGCACTGAAGTGAAGTAGATTGATGAGGGAGCCAGGTAAAGGAGTGTAAGGAGGTGATTATTAGACACGTCTTAACATTAAAAAAGTCTGAAAAGCCTGGCACTCCCCTTCCAACATGTTCCAATCTGCCCTTCTCCTTTTCTTTCTGTTGTCTTTTCTCTTCCCTTTCTTTTTTAGCTCAATCTTATCTGATTCTTATCCTGTCAAAACGAAGACTAAAGGAACTAAAATGTGTTCACTGGGCTGCTGTCTTTTTTTTGTAGTGGGACGCAGCTGAGAAAGACAAGGGGGTGGGGTGATGTTTGGGGGGGAGGTGAAAGTGGAAGAACGTACTTTACCGTGCCACCTGTAGCTAATGACAGAACATCCAAAACACTGCTTGTTAGAGACTTCCTGGGGATGAATCTCTTACTCACTAACCTCACTAACCGGGTGCGGCTCGTTCAGAGCCATTCATTCTTTCACCTCAGGTAGATGAAGAATCATCAGAATCAGAATAGAATCAGAATAAGAAAACTTTGCTGAAATTGATTATACCAACTACACAAAAACAGAAAGAAACTTCAACAACAGAAATAAACTTTGGATAAATAAATCAGGGCCTTAACCTTTGCTTACCATTACTTTTGTTTAACTTCTTTTAATTTCCCTTAAGTCCAACTTTTGTTCTGTATGAACTCTTTACTCTTGCTTTTCTTTTTATGCTTATTTTCTCTGCAAAGTACAATAAGTAACCACTGAGGTTCCATTGCTTTATAGCCTGGCTACTGAAGGTGGTCTTCCATGGGGGGAGAATCTGTAAGTGATAACCGGCCACCCTCCCGTGCAGCACAAGGCCACATTAATGCTAACTGCTACAAAAAGAAAACTGTTAGCCGTGTTGAGTGTGCTGTGAGCTTGTTTGTAGTGTATTTACATGTAGCGGCAGCAGCAAGGGAGCCTGAGGAAGAATGCCAGGAATGATCCCAGAGCTGAGTGCGGCAGGTCCGTGCAGAACGCCTGAACTTCAGTATGAGGTAGCACATGTAGCCCTGGGCTGTCGCACTACAAAACCCTACAACACCTATAACTGATCAGCCCGCAATATCCAAATCTCACACACACACACACACACACACACATACACACGCATACGCACACACACAGGCGGGTTACAGGTAAAAACCACAAACAAAATCATCATGAAAGAACTTGCGTGTTAACCCTCATCATGGATGACACCTCTAGATCCCTTGTGGTGTAAATGTCTCAGAACTACTCTCCAAAGGTTTATTAAACTTTCAATGTAAAAAAAATGCTGTAAAATTAATTTACGGTACAGTTAGGTAATAAATTACATTTGCATTTTAACTCACTTTCTGTAAATGCAAAAATGCAACTTTACATAAAGTAAAACCTAAAATACAACTTTATCAAATCCAAATTTAAATCGTAGTACAATTTTAAAAACTCTCTGCTTAGTAACTAAGCTGGAGCTCAATGAGCCAAGTAACTGGTGGGACTGAAGGCACACCAGCCAATTCTGAGGCTGAAAGCGGCTGTGTTTTTGAAAACTTGATTTATAGCTGCCAAAAGCCAGCTCATCTCTTTGATGTTCAATTTGGGGTTTGGTTTTGCAGGAATGGTCCAAGACTCCCCCAAACACATCGCCAGGACAGGTTGGTCCACTTTTTTGTGAAGGCTGAGTGTTGCAAAGTTGGCAGGATTTGCTGGTTTGATGTTTTTATGACTGGAAGAGTGACACAGCAGTGAACCGTATCCGTTCAGAGCTTGTTTTTTCTCAAGAGTGTCATAACACAGCACTTATGTAAACAGCCAAGAGTGCAAAATCAGTTTAATTACTCGTTCCATCGTATAATGGTTAATTGCACTTATCGTCACCCTGTCAAGCTTTTGGGAAATACATCCCCTGTTTGAATCTCATTTGTCTCATCTGTCACAACCATGTTTTCACCAGCCTTACACTTTTATAGGACTAGCCATAGCTTAACAGGCAGTGACTCTCAGTCCCAATTCTAGACTCCTCCTTTATTTCACACATTTCTCAGCTCAGAGAGGACTCTTTTCTACCCCAGTCATGTGAATCAGGTTTTTAGCGCAGAGAACCAGGTTAGTAGTTTCACTGGGGCCCAGTAGGGTCGATGGCTAATTAGGCTTGGTAGAGTCAATGATTCAGTAGATTCAGACTCAGTAGGGTAAAGAGTTTCTCAGACTCAGAAGGATCAATTTTTTTTTTTTTTTTAACTCAAGAGGGTCAGTTGGGTCAATAACTCCACAGGTTAGGTGGGGTCCTCAGCTGCAGTGGGGTCAGGGATTCCTTCGACTCAAACAGGTCAGTGAACCCTCATACTCAACAGGTCCAATGGCTCCTCAGTTGAGTCAGTGTCTCCTCAGACACGATTGGCTCAATGACTCATCAGACATAGCAGGATCAATGGTTCCGCAGACCTCACAGATTCAAAAATCTGCTCAGACTCAGTAGGGTCAATTTTCCTTGTACCTAAAACTCCTCAAACTTAGCATGGTCCGTAACTCCTCCTCAGATTCTGTTCTATCAATGGCTCCTCAGGCTCACTTGCATCAATGCGTTCTCAGATTCAGTAGAGTAAGTCCCTCCTCAGACATAAACAGGTCAAAGTATCCTCAAATTTAGTAGATTTGATGATGGTCCCTCCCCTCTGAAAGTAGGGTCAGCAGTTCCTCAGACTCACCAGGCTTATGGGCCACTGTTTCCTCAGCCTCAGGAGGGTTCAGCCCTGTAAATGCTGTTAATGGCTATTTAGGGATACGATACTCAGGATCAATGATTCTCCAGACAGCTCAGTTGGGCTAATGGCTGCTCATGCTAAAATAGGTAAACGGATAAAGTCAGGATCCTAATTGAGCCTGAGTAGCCAGGGTGACATCTGGGTCTGCACCCAGCTACCTTAATCCTATCATTGAAACGTATGTTCCTTCTCATTCTCCTCCAAGGAACATTGTCTGGCTCTGCCATCCCTAAACCTCCTAAAGACTCATCTATTCAGAGAGCATCTCTGAGTTACCATTGGCCCTACTGAGATCCATAAACCCTCAGACTCAGTAGGCTCAGTAGTGCTAATACGTCTTTGGACTAGTCCAGTGGCGCAAACAGGTCAATAGACCATCAGACTCATGACTCTCAGACTCAGTATGACCCAATGACCCTAAGTAACGATTTCTCAAACAAGGAACCATCAACCCTACTGAGCTAAATAAAACCTCACTAACTTCCTCAGATTCAGCTGGATCAGTGGCTCCACATTTAGGTCAAGGGCTATTCAAACACATTATGGCCAACAAGTCTTCAGGCTCACTAAGGTCAATAGCTTCCTCTGTCTCATTAGAGTAAATGCTTTTTCAGACACAGTTGGGCTTATGGCTCTCCAGGTTCAAACAGGTCAATTGCCCAAAAATCTTGAGAAGCCGTTTACCCAAAGGAAACGGCACTGGCCCTGCTCTGAAGAACAGTTAACCCTGCTGACTCTGAAGAAGCCTTTACATTGCTGGGCTCAAGAAGCTGTTGAGCCAACTGATCTTTACTAGCCATTGACCCTGCTGAGTTCCACAACCCCTTAAAAACTTCCATAGACTCAGTAGAGTCAATGGTTCCTCAGAATCAGTAGATTCAATAGTTCCTTATAGTCAGTAGTGTAAATTCTTTCTCACATTCTCTAGGCTCAAACAAGTCAATGAATCTTCAGACTCAGCAGGGTCCAGTGAGTCTGAATAGCCACTAACCCAATTGAGAAGCCATTGGCCCTATTGACTCTGGGGGGGGCGGGGGGGGGCTCTACTGAATCTTAAAGGCTTAATCAGCCATCTGAGTTTTGACTAGATTTATTTAGACTTTATATTTTATATTGTTCTTGTCTCTGTATCTCTGTGTGTCTGATCAGTTGAAACATAAGCAATAAAGTTCTCTGATTCTGTTTCTTATTGTACTTTTTGGTGACACCCATTTTCGCTGTGTATTGGAGTTATTTGTATGTTTCATAATCTGCATTGTCCATTTACTTGTGTCAATTCTTCCAAATTCAACATCCTGCATGTGAGTGTACTTGGCCAAAAAAGGGGTTCTGATTCTTAAAAAGCCTGAAGAAAGAAAACAGAGGTTGCAAATATCGTCCGGTGTGTGAGTTACAGCTGTGTTTTGGACAGTAATGCTTTGGGAATGGTTCCTCTCTCTTTCAGAGCATTTCTGGGCTCCTGATGCTGCTCAACCTTTACCCTCCACTTCCATCAATAAAACCACTCTGTGATTTCGTACTGGCCAGCCATGCAGTGTGGCTTGTGGCCTGTGTAGGTCATTCACTAAAAATAAATAAATAAATAAAACGAGAAGAAGTAAAGTGGGGGAAAAGAAAAAAAATCGGTCGAGCTGAAGATTAAAGGCATAGGTTGGCTATTCGTTTTGTGTTATTAATGTTGGAATTACTAATTATACTCTTTAGAAGTTTTGAAGGGTTGGTTGATGATGCAGCAATTTAGCTCGTTTGGTGGAGATAACTTTGATCAAAGCTGCTGGTCAGGGAACGCAGAGGGCACGGGTAAAAACGCCGGGCATTTCTAAACGGTTTTGGAGCGTGTTTTTCAGAGGCTGGGGGAGCAATTGCCTGCATTCTAGCCTCTGCTCAGTTCCAGATAGATGGCTAAAATATGTGCATGAGGCCTGATAAAGAGCCCCTTTCCGACACAAACCCCTCTCCTTTAAGCACATTCCTGCATTTTAGGGCAATCATGGGTGAAATGGTCCAAATGTCTGCTGAAGTCTCTCTCCTGAACAAGACAAAGGAAACTATTTCGGCACTTTCCCCGCTCCCCGTCAGCTGATAAAATAGTCCGCTCGGTGCCCCCACATTCCCCCTATCACCGTGGATTAATGTGTGCAGTTACAGATGTTATTAAAAACAGCCCCTCACATGATTCACACCCCGTTTCATCCGCGCTTCACCTGATCTTGCTACGCTTTTGCTCTCCAGACCACCAGAGAAACATCAACTTTAACGATTAACATGCTGACCTCACACACACACCAACATAAGAGATTTACATAGATTTACATAACAAAATCTTAGAGTTTATTCCTTTTTTAATTAAAATAATAATGCATAACTAGAATGTGTTTCTGTGAGAAAATGTGAATTGATTGTAGTTGCTATAGGAAGTGGTGCAGATGTTTGAACATTGCTGTGAGGATTTGACTGCATTTGGCCATGAGAGCTTTAGTGAGACCCCACCCAAACTCACAGATGTTTCAGCCTAGACTGCTTTTTTTAATTTTCTAGGGTGTTTCTAGGGTGTGGCTAAGTTGTCGCTTTCTGGTTCCTGTGGTATCTGTGGTGGTTGCCAGGGGGTTGCTAATGCAGCATAATAATGGTTCATTAATTATATAATTTTCACTTCCACTGAACAACATTAGATTGAAACAAAAGGAAAATATGTCAGTTTTTAAAGCTGATTTCTGTGCGGACTAAAGCTACATTCCATCAGGAGGACCAAAAAAGTTGCCCATGTCCATCAGAATGACCTTCAGAACATCGTCTGATGGAAAATTTAATTTTCCTCATTTTTGTGAAGGAAAATGGTTTGGTATTGTGTGTAGACCCTGTTAAGGTCTCAAAAAGTGATGTTCTGCCCCGGAATGCCCTGAGAGCATTACTGAGGTCAGGTACTGATGCTGGAAAATCACTGTGAGAATTTGATTGCACAAGAGCATGAGTGAGGTCAGGTACGGATTCTGGAACATTGCTGTGAAGATTTGACTGAGGCCCTACCCATCCACACTGACATTAAAAGTAGTGTTTCAGCTCAGAATGCTTTTTGAATGAGGCGCATAACAGGGCAGCCAATCAGAATGGAGCTCGTTTACATATGTTAGTCTTAAAGGCACAGTAACAAAAGCAGGTTCTTTAATTGCGAGGTGTGATGGGGTCATGTAAAAATTATTTGGGCCTCTTTTTAGTATGTAAAGCAACACAGATGTTATATGTGGGCCTCTAAATGTAATTTCTGGGAAAAATAACATTTGTTTCCTAAACACACTTTTGTGAATGTGAATCCACAACTGTGACACGCGCACACACACACACACACACACACACACACACACTCAAACACAGATTGAGATGGAGACCACATCTGGTGCATCACATAAAACAGGGCTGGGCCGGCTGTAAAACACAGAGAGAGGGACACAGAATTCTGCTCAAGTATGTTTCTTACCTCATGTGGGAACTACTGCTTCTCAATTGGCCACTCAGGACAACCAAACCACACAGAGTCCACTCATTCATCTCTGGAACACAGGCTGAAGGGCAGCCCAGTTATTTCTCATCATGAGACAGCTGTACTGAGGCTGGAACTTTGCTTTGAGAATTTGATTGAATGAGAGCATTAATGAGGTCAGGTACTGATGTTGGAACATTGCTGTGAGAATTTGATTGAAAGAGAGCATTAGTGAGGTCAGGTACTGATGCTGGAACATTGCTGTGAGGCTTTGATTGTATGAGAGCATTAGTGAGGTCAGGAACTGATATTGGATGATCAGTTCTGGAATCACAATCTCCACTCCAGCTCATCCCAAAAATACTGGATGGACCTCCATCACTCCGGACTCCACAGCCCAATGCTTTGGTAGAAATTATGTTTGAGGGAAGTAAAGTAAGCTTCCATTTCAGTGGATACAATTTCTTAAAACACATGAAACATAACAGCAGTCTCATTATATGAAATATTTGATTTATTACTGACATTTAGTAACATTTTAATTATTAATAAGAGCCCGCTTATCGCAAATTTCCCATGTTTAGGACTAATATATGGTTATCTTATCTTTTCTTAAAAAGAGTCCAACATTTGATTACTGCTTTGGTGATGGACACAAACGTGTATACTGTGTAGTGCACTTGTAGTGTTGTATACAGTGTAGAGTTTTCTTCAGTAACCACATGGACTGTATATGGTTCTATATATATTTATAGAACATATAGGTCTAAACAATCCACATTTTTCTTGGAGGTGGAGATAAATATGCAGACTTGCCAGTTTTCTTTTGCCTGCAGTTCTGCAGTAAAGCTCAGCCAGGTGATGCTCACCCAATGATGAACGGGATCGGCATACTCCCAAAACGTGTCCAGAAGTATTGGAGACATCTCCCAGAAGGTTTACCACCCTCTGAAGATTTAAGGAAACATTAGCTGGCAAGCCAATAGGAAACTTCTATCACATCACTGGGGATCCTCATACATGTGTGGAGGCATCAGCTCTCAGGGATCCTCCAGACCTGCAGGTCCTCTAGCAGCAGGGAAGGATTCAGGTTATAACTCGGATCAAATAAACTAAAGGAGTACTGATGGACAAATGTACTGGATGGATCTCAATCATTCTAGAGAGTCCACAGCCCAACACTAGAGGGCTTTAAACACCTCTAGATCTTGGGCATGGTGACCTTAGGCTCATGAACTGCTCCTCCAAAACTTATTCTGTTGGTCAGTGCTTTTCTCTGTGTTTTGCAGTCTGTGTTTATTCTTTAGACAGCTGAAGCTTTCATGCACAACTGGTGTGTCTCCCTACTTCATTCCAGAGTTTAAAGTAAACAGATGTTTTGACCCCACAGTGTAGAAGTTTATGGTGTAATTAACGGGATCACCTGCAATCATGCCAGGATGCGTGGGGTAAGTAAGTAGCATTCCTCTCCCACTCAACTAACACACCACCATCAACTCAAAAAAGATCCATATTTATAGGACAATTAAAATGTGCCTGCCCTCTGTATTTGTATTTGTCTCCTGTTTTTGGCATATGTGCCACAGGTCAGAGGTTTCTGTTCTTCATATAAAATCTAATAACAAACGAGGAGAAGATTTCAGGAGATCATTTCATTTATTGAAGAAAAAAAGTTCTGCAAGACCTGTATCATGTCAAGTAATTACACTTAATAACTGGTTGGCCCGCCCGTCTTACTTTAACTTACTGAATTACTTTAATTTAACCACACTGAGGGGTTTTCCTGCATAAACTACTAATAACTGACAGTTTTGCTGAGTGATGGAGAAGAAGCAGGACCATCCTACCCACGGAAAGAGAGAGCACGGCATCTCAGTGTTAGCTTAGCACCAGATCTCTGCGGGATCCCTGTCTTATTTTTCGCCTCTACAGCTGTCCTAAGGATTCAAATCCTGCTCAGTCTTTTGCTAATGGTGGAATCTCTTTGACTGCATCTGAGGAGAGCAAGGCCTGCAGTTCCTCAGATGTTTGTCTGGGTACCTAAGTGACATCCTGGATGAGTCAGTGTTGGAGGAATTTTGATGCTTGTCAAGACCTTTTAACCTACTTTATACTGGTAGAAAGTGATGTTCCACAGCCATCATGCCATCTCTAGATTCATGGCAGCTGTCCTAAAACAGGTGTGCAAAGATCTCAGCATGAGCAGTGAGTTAAGAACATTTTGAAAAGAATATTCTCTTAATTTGTCTTAATTTCATTACAGATGACTAAAAGCTTCGTTAGAAAAGGTTCATCGTATGAACTCTCATAAGGCTGAGGCTATTGTAATATTAAGCAATATATACACTATTTTTTTTAATAATTCTTGTTCTTTTAAAATATTTTACAGAAAAAATTGCTTGCATTTTTTTCTTTTTCAAAAATCACCTTTAAAAAGACTTTAGGACCCTTTACAAAAATCCAGTCTCAGAACACATTAAGGAACATTTGCAAACTTTTGCGGAAGAAAGAAAAAAAAAAGTTTGGGCCTCCGTTAGATCATAGCCATCCTGCTGCAGGAGCTACAAGGACACGATGTTCCTTATAAGAGATGCAACAAGTGACTTAAGGAGCCCATTTGAAGCAGGACTAATGCAGTATTCAGTGAGTGCTGGTAAGCAGGGTGTACTTAGCTGGAGGCCAGATTTGTGTGCAAGGACAGGGCGGGGAGCCCCTGAAACATGAGTGAGCAGGACAAGAGCTAAAGGTTTTACACTGGGGAGAAGAGTCGGACTCAGGGTCCATTTATAGCATGAGGAGTGAGGAAATATTTAACCCTGCTGATCAATATTTCAGCGAATGGCTTCCCATGTCATCCCTGATTTCCCAATGCGTAATCCGGAGGAAAGTGGAGCAGCCGCTCTTTCCCCTGTCTTCCTGAAAATGGACCCAACCCCAGTGGCTGTGTTGCCTCAGGTTGCCCCGAACATGTTGCAGATGGTGTTAAAAGCGTGTTCCTGCTAGCCTGGCGTCAATATTTAACAAAACCTGCGCAAAAAATTACCCCACTTCCTGCCATTCACACTAATGCGAGCTATTAAATAATTATACGGATCAAACTGTGATGTTAGCACAGATCAAGTATTTGTAAAGAAGCTGACAGAATGGGGTATGAGGCCTCATGGGAGGCTCCACAGACGTTATAGCCCAGTATGAAGGCTTGCCAGCTTGTGCGGAACACGAGGAAGAACATGAGGAATTATTGTCTAAAACCCACTTCAGAGAAGAATGACCTGAACGGTGTCTTCAGACTCAAGAAGAATTATGGCTTACACACACAGTGGATGTGCGTACGGAGGAAGATAATTGTGAGGCCTTCTATATGCCTGGAACAAAGTGTGACTCGAGTCTTCAGAACACATTAGAGCGACTATGTAAGAACGTAATCTGGGGGTAGAAGTCGGAGATTAGAGTGATTAAAGGTTGTTGTGTGTGTGAGTTCTCCTGTGATCAGGCACTAGAGGATCTATCGGTTTTGACGGTGGCTTATCTTAGATCTGCTCAAAATGACACCTGAGTGAACTCCTCTGGATGTCCTGAATTCTGGTGGGGCTTTATTCATTTTGCTAGAATAACATCCTGTAATTTAACTGAATACAGAATTTAAATGAGTTAAAATAAAATACAGATGAAAACAGGCATGGACATCAGACCTAAACAGATAAACTCTCCAAAGCATGCAAGTCACTGTTGTGGTGCTTCTTCATTTTCTTTCTACAGGAGAGCATGTTTTAAATCTTCTTTTTAACCTTGGTTACTTTTTGCCTTTTTACTTTGTACAGCACTTTGGGTCAGCTGCTGTTGTTTTAAAGTGTGCTCTATAAATAAATGGACTTCTTTCTGAGAGGTTGCTGCACAACACTTGGAATTATTGATTCATTTTAAAAGGCATTATGGACAGCATCTAACATCTAATGACCCATCGTTTTTGACGTGTTAAGAAATGATGTAACTCTAACCCTTTCAGACCCACTTTAATGTCTTTCCACTTCTGCATACTTTTGCTAATATTTTTCAAATTTCCTAGAGACAATATATGTAAAATCCTCACTATATGTTGCCAGAGATGATGGATGAACATTAGGACAAATTCACGCCTTAATTTGATGAGGACAAGAGCAGTATGCGATGACAAATTTGCTTAGTAACACATGGTAGACAAGAGAAACTAGACTTGTAAAGGTGCTCCAAAGAATTTTGTCCCTGATCAGGACAGTGAATCTAACAGGGTGGAATGGTTATTTCATACTGATCTTGCGGATCAGAAGCAGTGAGTCATTTTGAAATGCTGTGCAGAGTGGGAGGTTATCAGAAAATGAACATATCTTTCTTTGTTTTGAATATTAGGAGAATTTCAAACATCGCCGCAAAACAAAAGTCAGTGGCTGGTACAGATTCACAGACCCTCACACACCCACATCAATAACAGGAAATGTTGACTGTTTCCTTTGCGTCACCCAGTCATCATTGATGTAATCACATGGACTATACCAATGATATTTTTCTTACATTTTCTTGATCTTCATCTCCACAAATGTCTGTTAAATATTATAGTCACTTGCATAATCAATGTGAAAGTAATAATGGGAGCTTCATTGTGGATGCTGTACAGAAGCTGTGCCCTTTTAGATAGATAGATAGATAGACAGATGCCTTTATTGTCACTATACAAGTACAGCGAGATAACATTTGAAGCAAACCAGCAGGCGCACATTGTGTAGAAAAAAACAGTTTTTAAAACTAGGTCGAATGAAAATAAGTAATATAGTAATATTAAATAAGTCTGGAATATTAACAATATACATATATAAAGTAAGCAGTGAGTTAAAGTGCAAGTAAGATGTTGATTGAGGATATCTACACATTGATAACAGGAATATAAACAGTAGAGTAAAGGAATAGATTACAGTAGAGGAATATAGACAGGAGAGTGAAGTGTATAGTATTGCACAACAGTTGCAATACAAGACACATAGTATCAAGGTAAGCACAGCTGAATAGAGTGCATTGAATACTGCACAGTAGTTATTATTGCTAAGTCAGCATTGAGTAATAATAAAAAGACAAGTGGGTGTGTGTGCACGTGCAAATCAAGTTCAGTCCAGGGCAGTTGGTAGCAGCATATGAGTGTGTGTGCATGTGTACATGTGCAAAAGTCTAGTGAGTCCTGAGGTTGGTTAGAAGGTATGTGAGTGCTGGGAGTTCAACAGTTTTATGGTGGTGGGGTAACTGTTCCTGAGCCAGGTTGTGCATGCGAACAGAGTCCTGTTGTGCTTACCAGACGGCAGCAGTGTGAAGAGTGTGTGTGCAGGGTGTGTCTCATCACTGATGATGTTCTTGACTCTGCATCTGCACTGGGTGTGATGGCTCTCCTCCAGAGTTGGGTGCCAATGCTGGGCTGTCTTTATGATGCACTGGAGGGTCTTCCTATTCCTATTCTGCAGTTAGAGTACCATGCTGTTATGCAGTACGTGATGACTAATGGTGCACCTGTAGAAGTTGTTGAGCAGTTCCTGGGATAGCTGAGCATTCCTCAGTGTCCTCAGGAAGTGGAGCCTCTGAAGACCCTTCTTGGCCATTGCTGTTGTGTTGGTGGTCCATGACAGGTCCTGGCTGATGTGAATGCCAAAGAAATTAAAGCTCTGGACTGCCACTACCCTCTCTCCTCCAATGCTGATGGGTTGGTGGCCACCATGACTCCCCCTTCTGGAATCTAGAATTAGAAGGTTTACTCATGGCTTTTCTTTTAAAGCAGCTTTAGAGAAGTACAGTTGTTTTTTTAATTTAGCAATACAAACAACATGACTCAATCTACCTAGAACCTTCCCTCTAAATGATGGGTACACTCTCTGTGTCACATTAACTTCTGGAGAATATTTAAATCAAACAATCCTACACACCCCCTCATTGTCCAAAAAGCAGGAACTAGCAAAGCTCTGCTTGAGTCTGTTGTTGTTGCTGTAAACTTGCCTTGTTCACAGCGTTCCAACATAGAACCTTTAAGTCTTCCCATTCTCTGGTGAAAGGCTCATCCTACAATGAGAGTTATTCAGCTGTTAACCCTGTCTATTGTGCCTGCAGCTTTTTACTTTGGTTCTTGCTGTTCAAGACATTAGCCTCACGTCGGTGCTTTCAGTACTTTTGCATGCCCCATCTCCACCCTCTTGGTCTTTGGGGTGGCCATAGACTCAACAGGATCTCTCTATTCATGCCCCAACATCAGCAGGACAGGGTTGAACTTTGGAGACTTCAGCACTGCATTCCTATATGACATAGATTGCAGGGCTTTTGGACAAACTACATGGCACAACAGTGAAGTCAAAGAATCCCTTCCCCACAATGACAGCTGTTTCAGTCAAGTCAAGTCCAGTAGAGCTTTATTGTCATCCTAGCCATATACATTAAGTACACAGTGAGGCGAAATATCATCCTCCTGGACCATTTGTGCAACATACAGCACAACA
>JBBIGA010000002.1:292235-313311 GCA_037576975.1 Alestes dentex | reverse complement strand
CCTAGCCATATACATTAAGTACACAGTGAGGCGAAATATCATCCTCCTGGACCATTTGTGCAACATACAGCACAACACAAACACATATATATATATATATATATATATATATATATATATATACACACATCAAGGGCATCATCTTCCAAACCTGGCTGCACAGCAACAATGTGTTGTCACCCAGCTAGTGCCTCCTGGCCTTCTACTGTAAGGGCCTGGCAGCTGGTATATTCAGGAGTGTTCTGAGGAATTTTAGAAGACCCAACCAGACGTTTCAGTCACCTGAGTTTTCCTCCAGGTGCACCCACCATGACCATCTAATTCCAGTTTCTTTTGCTGAAAACACCCAGTGGTGCTGATGTTCCTCCATCAGAGGAGCCTCACCAACTATACCTCCATTTCCCATTGGCCTACTTCTTCCATCTTTAGCAGTCAGCATTACAGAACTAGACCTGGCTTTCTGAAGAGCAGCTTTGGGACAATATGAATTGTAAAAAGCACCATTTTATTATTAGAATATTACAGTAAGATCTATAATATAAAATTACTTATTCTTTTTTATAGAAAGCCAATACGAGACTGAGTAAAGCTTCTGCTTTTCTCCTCTTTCTTTTATAAGTCCAAGGTTTCTGTGTGCCTGAGCTTACACACACACATGCACACACAGACACACACACACACACACACACACACACACACACACACACACACACACACGACCATCACGTTGACTGTTTAATGTACCTGTAATCCTGTGCCTACTCAAGCATGCTTTGTGTTTGAATGTAGCTAATTAAAGGACCCAGCCTGACACAGCCCTCAGTAGATTTTAATTCCTCCAGCATGGTCAAACAAGCAAAGATAAACCATGCATAGCTACCAGCACACACACACACACACACACACACAACAGAACACACACCAAAGACTCCATGTTAGCCATGGTTTCTTTCTAAACATGTAACAAATTAATATAATTGAAGAGGTAGATCAACAAAGAAATCTAATTTACACAGATTTCCCTCTTATCCTGAGTGTGATCAATCAGGCAAGGTTTGCAATATCTTTAACAGTCATTTGGGGATCACCTTCTTTTTTTTTTTCTTTTCTTTTAGTACCAGAATCACTTAACAGCTGTTTTGTGTCATGAGCAATTATTTTCTCAAATGTGATAGTTGTGTTATTAACGTTAGACAGTTTCCCCCTTTATTCCAGTGTTGACAATTAGCCAAGTGATGTTTGCTGTCTGCAGTCTGCCTCGTTAGTTTTAGCACTGGGGCTAAAACTTGACATTATACCCCCAAAAATTCAAAATTTAGTTTTTTTGGCTATTAGTCATTTAGCGCACTAACTAAATTTAGCTCACCTGGTGCTTGTATATCCTTCCTCTGAGACATGTAAAACTACCAGAGAGATGGAGGACAGTTATACTGAGTGATGTGGAGAGGGAGGACCCCTCTACCCACCCAGAGAGAGAGAGAGGACAGTTATACTGAGTGATGGGGGGAGGGAGGACCACCATACCCACCCAGAGAGAGAGGACAGTTATACTGAGTGATGGGGGGAGAGGGAGGACCACCATACCCACCCAGAGAGAGAGAGAGGACAGTTATCCTGAGTGATGGGGGAGATGGAGGACCACTCTACTGACTCAGAGAGAGAGAGGACGGTTATACTGAGTGATGGGAAGAGGGAGGACCACCCTACCCACCCAGAGAGAGAGAGAACAGTTATACTGAGTGATGGGGGAGATGGAGGATCACTTTGAAAGCCTAGTTATGTGGTTTCTTGTATTGTGCTATCTATAAAAATAAACAAAAACATGTCTCATAAAAGTATCAGCCATTTATACTCTTGTTTTCTATCATATCTCAAGTGTAAAATGAATTTAGGAAACTTTGGCCTTGGGTTGCATACTAGGTAAAAGGAAAAATTTTGGAATTTTTTTTTTGCAGTGAAGTATCACTTGAAATGAATAACCCTATATATTTTTGGCTGCGGTGAAAAGTGTTTGTGTGTGTGTATGTATGAAGTGTGTGATCTTTCTTTGTCTACTGTGTGTGTCATGCTTGTAGAGACTGGTCCCTCACTCTGGCTTTTGTCCCTCAGGGGAAAAACACAGAACAGTTATTTCAAGTCAGGCTCATTCCGCAGCTGCTGCCGGGCTTCTCGTTATGCTCTAAACCTTACAGTGCATCGCTGGTGCTCGACTTTTCTGGACTGTTTTACTCTCATCACTGAGCATTCAGAATGGAAAAAAACTGAAGAACATACAGTAACCCTCAAAATACCCAGCACTGACACAGTGCTGGTTTTTAATTTGTAGTCCACAGATGCCGGCTGTAAGGTCAGCCGCAGGCCACTAGGGTTTCCTTTTCTTTCTCATGCAGCTCAACAGCCTACGACAGTTCTTCATTCTTTAAGGTGATAAACAGGTTTAAAAAAAATACCAAAAACATGAACCAAAACTGGACAGGTCACCAGTCTATCAGCTTCCTTTACTTGTTAACTATACAAGCCTCATAGCTCCAGAGGTAATCTGTTGTGAGCATATAATTTGGAATATTTTTGGGATATCTGTTTGTGTCTCAGCCTTGTAATGGACCTCTGACCAAATAGATCCTACCAGGAGGACCACCACACACTATGTGCTGTTAGTTTTGTTTGTTTTAGGATACACTTCAGTTGGGTAGTTTACTGGCACTTTCTTGGGGTTTTAGAGATTATCTCTTTGAGTTCTGAGGTGTTCAGTTCTAAGGAGATTGCCCCTGTTCTGTGAGATTTACTTATTCATATACTATATTTTACCAGTGCACTCAATAACTTGGGTCATAGGAGACTTGATCTCTTGTGCTAAAAGTGTGGTAAGGTAGGGTAAATTTTGTTTAACCTTTGCTCAACAAAATTATTGTGCCCATAACTTCCCTCGCGTGACTGGCAGTCTCTGCCTCTGGATCTTTCTCAGCCTCTGCCTCAGCGTGCTGCACCTTCGGCTCAAGGATTCCTGTTTTAACAGTAAAAATCAAATCTGTCCATAATTCAGAATCTACATTAAGTTCTCCATCTGTTTATGTTCTTTACTCACTCAGAGGTCCATCCACAGGATCCTCACTCTCCTCCAGTTTGCACCTCATTTATGAACATCATTTGGTACCACCTTGGGTTTCAAATAGAGTGGCTCTGCTCTGTTCAGTTCCCTGAGTACAGGGTGGTCACCACCCCTGGAAATCTTGGGTATTAGCTGGAAAATGGGAAGCCTGGTTATATTTCTTCCAGCTGGTACTTGACAACAAAGGATGTTCCTAAACTCGACTTGGGTATTTTGTAGAGACATTTTATGGAACACACCAGGTGCTTTTTTCATGGAGCAAACCAATCAATAGAGATGGTCCACAATGACTTAGGATAAAATCTTGTCGCATTAACTTACAGTGAAAGTTAAGAAAGTGTTTTCCCTTTCATCTTCATATGTAATTTTTCTTCCGACAGCAATTACTATTATTTTTCTGTGTTTTCAGGGGCTAGTTCTAAAACAATGGCTTCAAAAGTGTTTTTTTCACTGTATTTGCTGTTGCTTCTCCTGTCCACTCTTTTAATGCCATATATTTCAAAACCCCACATTACCCTGGACATACAGTGAGTAACAGCAAACTTCAAATGTGATGTGGGTTCGAGGTAAACTTAGAGGTAAACATATGTCAAAACACAAATTCCCAGTTGCTGATACAGGGGAAGGAAACATCTCAGTGAATTCTGTGGTAGAACCTGGATCACTGCACAGTTTATCAAAGCTGATTAATATCAGAATGCTTCACAAATCTGCTCTCATCTTCATCTCATACACAATTATGTTTATGTAAACCTTAAAACTGTGCAAATGCTGACAATCATGATAGTTTTGCAAATGTGAAGCTTTTTACCACTTGTGTATAGTTTCACTGTGTGCTGGTTAATTTGTATATCACTAGTTTTATTCATAATAAGTTTAAATTGCTGCGCAGTTTTTTTAAACTATGCCTCTATGGGATGGATCCAAACAATGTCTCACTGTATGCATGCAGAGGAATTAAAATGATCTTGTATCTTGTGGAATGATCATTGGGGAAAGCTGCAGCTCTTTAGTAGATGTTCAAAGCTAAAAGTCATGGTGAAAGATCATGATCCTTAGTATTCTCTGCTGCCTTTTTTTAATTAAAAAAATGGTGTGAAAGGAATTAACCTCATCATTATTCTCTTACGTAAGGTGTGCCCTCCTAATCCTGCCATGGGCTTTAATGTGTCATTCTTAAATCAACATGCTCCAGTTGAGGTTTAAACTCTTTAAACTCTCTAAACTCTCTAAACTCTGCCTGAGGATGTTTATTTCATTTTTGTTCTTCCAGTATCAGAAAGAAGAACACATGTTGTGATGAGCACTGAGTGCCAATTCGAGCTACACTGATCAGCCATTACATTAAAACCACTTCCCAAACATTGAATAGGTTTTCCTCATGCCCCCAAAACAGCTCTGACCCATTGAGATCTGGACTCCACTTGTCGCCCATTACACTGCTTCCATTACCTCGCCTTCTTCACATGGTCCATCTCTTTCTCAGGTAAGTGACACACAAACACACACTCACCCGGCTCTCCACATGATGTAGAAGTAAATGTGATCCATCACACTGGGCCATCTTCTTCCATCACTCCATGTTCCAGTTCTGATGTTCACTGTGTGTTCTGACCCCTTTCTATCAGAGCAGCATGAACTTCTTCAGCAGTTTGTGGGATCAGACCAGAAGTGCTGGCCTTCACCCATCACTCTGTCACCAGTTTTCCAAGATCTAATTGGAGCCCTTTTCTGTAGGTTCTGGTGACTCCACTCCTGGAATTCATACCTGCCATTCATTTTGAGTTCATTTGTCCAGAATTCACAGTGTGGCTCTTGACAAACTTTTTAGATCTTTTCGGTCATTCTTCAAGAAGTGACCACCCCCCCCACCCCCCCGTCAGGGGACCCTGGAACCAGACCATCAGTGTTCACCTGCAGTGGAGTTAGTGTTGAGTTACTGGTCTTTATATCTGACTGAAGGTGATAGTTAAGAAAACAATATGACCAGTTTGGTGTTAAAAGTTTGCTCTGTTAGTTTTGAGGGAAATGTAGCTAAGAAATAAGAGAACTTGTGTACAGCAATTAAGATGATGAAAGATGGCTACAGAGACTCTTATGTGTAACGTCTGCTTTCCAGTTGAAGAATGGCAATAATATTAGAGAGCGGTCCAAATATTTAGATAAAATAGTATCATCAATTCTCACCCTGAGAAATTTGTTTGTGAGGCACTTTAATAACAGTTATTTAATAAAAAGTAGATGTTCTTAGCATTTCTCATAAATGTAATAGTAACACTATTTTTATTAATATTATCATTAACATAAAAGAGTGATTAACATAAATGCTGTGAAATTCAGTATTTAGTAGGTTTTGTGGACACCAGCCACCAGCATTGCAAGATGAAGAATGTCACAGTGCTTCTCTCAGGGATTTGCTTGTGATCCGGTAATGATGAAACCAACACTTAGAGACTTGTGCCCACTGATAGCTTTAAAGCCCAGCCAGCATTTCTGACACACACCTGTGTTAGTTAAACCTGCCTTAGTCTTTACTGGCCTCCAGCTCCAGTTGAAGTGAGTGCGCTGAGGCTTCGCATCTATTTTAGTAGCTTGTAAAAAATGCACTTGTGACACATTCCAGTCATTATTAAAAAAAAAAAAAAAGAAAAACTTTTCATTAAATCAAGACATAATAAAGTATCTCCTTTTCTGCTCAGAAATACTCATGTGGTCTGGACTGAAGGAACTGAATCTGTAGTTTGTCCATTCGTCTCAGGGAAACTCAGAAATAATTCAGGTAAAACTTCAAGCACGCGCGAGAGAGAGAGAGAGAGAGACAAAAAGAGAGAGGGGAGGGTAGTGAAAGACAGCGAGAGCAAGAGAGAGCTTTTTCTGCTCACTCGCCCACTCTCTCTCTCTCTGTTTAGATAAGTTATTCTTCTGTATGAATGGACACATCAGCAGGGCCGTTTGCTCTGAAAGCATATCTCTCCCATCCTCGCACTTGACTTGGTGCTTGTATCGTCCACAGGGGGAAGAAAACACACTGTATAATGTAACACACTCCTTCTCCCTCGCCCGCCGCACGCAAACATGGCCGTGGTTTAAAAAAAAAAAAGAAGCTCGCTCTTCGTCTTTATCCTCTTACAGTCAGAAATCACTCCCTTTTCGTATTTATTAATTTTTTTTTTTATTATTTGTCAAATATTAAGTTATCCACAAAATTAAATAACTTATAAATTCAAACTTAAAAAAATTATACATTTTTAAATAAAAAAAATGCATGTTGTCACGTTTTGCCGCAGTTTAGGGTCAGTCATTCCATTGTCTCTTCTGAACAGAGTTGCCTTAAATGTGCAAACAGTCGATTGAACTGAAGCCTAGTCAAACGTGAGGTGATGAGAATCCAGAAGCATAAAAAAATGACAAAAACCAAAGACAAACAACCATGCAAAAAACAGTGGGCAGTAAGACATTTTGACAAATGTGCTTTCAGAAACCATCCATTTTTTTTCTTTTGTGGGTAAAAAAACAACATCAGTGAAGCGGTGAAAATCCCCTCCGCTGCAGGTTGGGGTTCCCCAGCAGGAGCTGGGGCCTGAGGCAGAAGCTCTAAGCTGGAAGTTGTTGTTTCCTAATTAAGAGATTATAGCACTGCAAGACCAGTGAGCTCAGGGAGGATTACGCTTTCATCCACTGGGTAAAAATGATGGTGTTTACAATTGCCCCGGCCTGCGGAGGAGAACGTGTTCACCTCTTTACTCATTAGCCTATCAGACCTGCAGACCTGTTAACCGTTATCCCAAGGTCAGCTTCTGTGGTAGGCTGCGATATGCAAATGAGCAACCTGATCAATCATAGTTCCAAATGTGACCTGAAGAATTCATTTTTTTTCTCAAAACAACGCAGCCTAATCTTTAAAGGGGAATTCCTTAAGACATCAACCAAGTGGGTCAGAACCGTTCACAGCGGTGCTGAAAGGAACCAGACGTCTGCCTCTAAAAGTTCCATCACAGAAAGCTATTCCATGAAATGATAATTGTTGAACCACCTGATGCCTGAGGTTTGAGAAGCTTTGGTTCCTAAAATTAAATCCATTCATGGTGGAGGGATGCATGAAGGCTTTTCTAGAGGCAACATAGTCCCCAAATAAAAGTGATTTAGATCAGATTCACTATTTTCCCCATCATCAGCATCTATATAAACACTCAGACACATGGAGTTTCACTGAGGGGCGATAGTGAACAAAACGGCTGGATTTATGTTGGAGACGTCTGGTTCCGTTTACCAACACTGTAAAGAAGTCTCAATGAAGTGTTTCACACCAAACCCACTCTGGATTACTGTGTTTGTAGCTCAAACACTGACTCATGGAGGAATTTTGACAAATGGGTGGAATTCCCCTTTAACCAAATTGTCCATATTGTGCAGCCACAGTCTGAATCATCTCTCCTCCCACAAGCAGGAGTGGCCCTGAAACAAAAAACCCACAGGGGACTGGACAGAAATGAATATTTAAATTATTTATAACCATATTGAAGAGATAAATTGCACATTAGCACTGATAGTGTCCTTTATGCGAAAAATAACTGGTCAAAAGCTCAATATGTGTTGTGTGAAGGGTATTAAAACAGCTGTGTTGGGCCCTGTATTAGGTGAGTGGGGGATTATGGAGATGGTCCTGAGAATGGGTGTGGTTAGAAGACTGTGATTACACAACAACATCTGCTGACAGACATAGAGCGCTCAGACAAGGGTGAGGGCAGTACATGGAAAGACAAGTGCAACCGAAAAACAGCCTCCACGTAAATCCACGCAGGAAAGTGTGCACAGAGTTTGGTCCAGTTTCTCCACAGGAATGTTGGGGACTTTAGTGAGATCTCAGTAGGGTTACAGGTAACTCATGATGAGGGAACGCCTCCCCCACTTTCTCCAGATCTCCAGAACCACCGATAAACGTGTCTACACTTTAAACAGCCTCAGTAGACTTGACCAAGCAGAAATAGTCCTTTTTAATTTGATTTACCTGCACTAGTGGAGTTTATTATATATTATAAAAACAAAAATGGTAGTACACACATGCTGGCCTCTTAAAATGGGTAATAAACGGTATATAATACCACCATTAAACTATGAGTTTATGAGTAAACTCTTTAACCAATGGTTCTGTGCAAAAAAGAGGGATAATTAGGTGTTGCATATTTTCGTACTTTGGCCCAACTTCTCCAGAATGCACGGCAGTTCATCAAAGACCATGTGCTGTAATCTCTTGCTGCAGCACTTTCTCAAAGCCTGGGCCCCAAGCAGTCATTTGGGGTTCTTCTTTTTCTTCTTCTTTTAGTACCGGATTTCCATGCAGCTATTTGGCGCTATGAGCCATTTATTTCCTAAATGCGCTAAAGTCAAACGCACGCAGTTTAGCCCATCAGCCAGGTGCCTGGAGTTCCCTTCCACTGAAGCAAGCAACCTGTCCAAGGTCCTCCCACAAATGTGTTCTTTTGTAGCGACTGTTGCTAGATTGGACAAGCTTTGCAGAAAGAAGACAACATTCTCTTTTAAACTAATGAGACACTGTAGCACACAACTCTGTTTATATCCATATTTAGAGTGTCTACTTTGCTCAGTTGGGATGTAAGATGGCAAAAAAATGTTGCAACAGTTTGGAACACTTTTGGTATCTGAGGACCTTATTATCTGAGGTTTCCCCATTCAAAATCAACACTATGCAAACAAGGTGAGCTACAATTTCTGGTTGGACTGAACAGGATTTTTCTCAACATTCTATAAAGCTCATCCAATCTTACAACAGTTGCTTCAAAAGTTCACTTTTGTAAACGGAGCAAGGACAGAACAGTAATCTTGTAGCTGCTAATTTATGCAAACTAATGGGACCAAACATAGAACCAGCATTTGACCAAGGAGGAAACTGTGTACGTTCGAGTTCTTCGTTAGACTATTGCCTTAAAAAATTAAAACATTGAGTTAACATTGAGTGCTCTATCATCAATATACGCCACAATATATAGATTTAAGTTTTAATAATAACCTTAACTTATTTAATTTAAAAAATACTTTCTGAAATGATACACAGTGCAAGTCCAAATGTTCCATCTGTAGCAGTGTGACTGGACTTGTGGGGTGCACAGTGGGTGGGCGGTGGTGGGTGGGCTGGTCAAGAGCTATATGTCAGTCTCTTCAGAGCTACATTGCAGTCTCTTCACCCAGCCTCCATTGGGCTGCTGGGAGCAGCATGACAGCAGTCCATTGCAAAACGGGAAGCCTCAGTCTCTCCCCGTCATTAAACGTCTCTGTTTCTAGATATATATTTATATACTTTTTTTTATAATAGTGTGTTTTCCTCATTTGCAGACACTGACCCACTCTGTTATCCTGCACTCCTCGCACACCACGTAGCAGCACCAGTGGAACCTGCAGTTGCATCGTTCACTGCGTGTCTGCTGCAGGATGTTGTGTCCACGGCCGCAGCAGAGGCTTTCACAACTGTCCATGCCCTGGCTGGTCTTATTGCATATTCGGCCCTGCGTCCCAGCTGAGTCCGACCCGGGGTCCCTCTCACAGAAGTCCGGAGACTTTTCAAAGTAGACAAGGTCGTGGCTGTTGGCCCGTCTGCGGTGGGATGGGTGGGCATGCTCCACCTGCCCTGTGTTGCGGTTGTGGGCTTTAATGAATGTGGCCTGGTCGAAGCGGTCCTTCAGCAGGGAACCCACCAGACGGAACTCGGGGGTCACCTGCCAACAGGTCTTCAGCTGGCAGCTGCCCGACGTGCCGTGGCATTTGCATTTCCTTCTCATGTGGTCTACCACAACCTGCAGAAAAACACACACAGCTCAGGTTAATGTCTGGCAACAGCGTGGCTGGACAACCACAGCACAGCTGGATGTGAAGGAAAACACAGCTCCTTTTTGTTATTGGGACCGGAGCTGGAACCATTGCTCATAGAACCATTTAGAACATATAGACTCCAGTCAAACTTTGCTTTAATATCCCAAAGGCCATACAGGCCCTCAACCAGGACAACGTCTGGGACTATTTACTCACAGAGAGACATACATGGCACGATGCAATGGGCCTGAACAATGTGGTGGTGTACAAAGAGGAGGTGCAACAGCTAATGAACTGGTGCAGAAACAACCACCTGTCTCTAATTATGGACAAGACAAACGGGATCCACACTGAACATCGACATGTCCCCAGTGCAAAGGACAAAGTTCCCTGGCATTCACATAATAGAGAACCTCATGTTTACAGTACCTGTAACACCACATATTTATACTAATATTTACATAGCTAAACTCACTACTATTTATTATTCATCAAGCAGTCAGAATCGAAGTCGAAAGCAGTATTCTGAAATCAGGACAGGCCCAGTGTGTGTGTAATTTTTGTGGGTGATTTGTACTGTAGACTATTTTAGACAAACACCAAAACAAACAGCAGACTGACAGTCTCTGTCATGCTACTACTCATTAAACTGCTGTAAATAATGTCACATTTTGCTAAAATCACACCACAAACACATCACTATAAATAGAAACCCCTGTTGTGAGTCACGGTCAGACCTGCGCTGCTCTGCATGACAAGGCCAAGTTCAGCATCTGGCTGAGGACACCCCTCCCTTCCCTTCAACAATGCGTCTCTCAGCCCCAGTTATAAACTTTCAGATCCAATTACCGGGAGGAAGAGAGGCCACCCTTAGTACTGACAGACACTCCAGCACCCGCCCCTATCAACAGCTTCTGCACAAACAACCCCCCACCACTGCTCTCCCACATTCTACAACCCACCCCCACCCCACAGCCGCCCCAGGACACAGTGCAGCTTGAACAGCTTGGGAGATAAGTCGAGTTTTGTCTGTCAAAACTGAAGTATTAGATTTCTGTTGTATGAGCAGTTGCTGCTAAACAAGATGAGACTGCGTTATTTTCTGTCATTCAGGCATGGCTTGGCCTGGGGGTGCTTTTCTGCTGCTTGGGGGTTGAGTGTAAAGGCTTAGGGTTTATAGAGAAGAGCTGTGGGTGGCATGGAATTTTGGTGATGTAGGTGACTGGTGTAATGCTGGAATATTGGGGTAGTTGAGTGTTGGGATAGTTGGCCAATTAGATGGTAGGCTGAAGGTGTAGTGTGACCTGGAGGTCTTGGGTATGTTGAGTGCTGGGTTAATGGAGTTGTTGGGTGTTGTAGAAGGTTAGCTGGGTAATGGGGTATTGGGTTAGTATAATATTAGGGTATTAGCAGGGGTTGACGTAAATGCGCGGCAGTTTTCAGTCTTAACAGCGCAAATGTGTACCTAATTTGTGACTTCATACTGCATACCCCGCCCTGCGCCGCCCCTTGATTTCACAGCCCGCCCCTTGATTTCACGGCCCGCCCTGGTACGAGACCACCCCCTCCGGATCATGCCCAAGACACAGACCTCTGCGTGGTGTAGTGAGTTAACTTAAAATGTAGTATTGAGTTAGTTGGATGTAAGGGTATTAGGTTAACCGGGTTATGGTGCATTCAGGTAGTTAGATTATGAGGAATTAGGTTAGCTAGGGTGTTGGTTTATTGAGGTAATGAGGTCTATTATGGGGTATTGTGGTATTGGATTAGTTGGACGGTTAACTGTATGATGCAGTGTTGGGGTAGTTAATGTTGAGGTATTTTAGTAGTTGGCTTTTTGAATGTTAGGCTTTAACATTAGTTTTATAGTGGGGTATTTGATTTGATGGATATTGCGGTACTGGGTAGAGCTGGGGTATCGAGTTAGTTACCTTGGTACAGTTTATTGGTCTACTAGGGTGATTGGATATTGGGTCACTTGGTTACAAGGGTATTGGGGCATTCAATTGCTAATGGTAATCAGATACTAAAGTTGGATGCTGAGGTATAGAGTTAATCAGGAATGAGATATTTAAAAGTGAAAGTGAACCATTTGTCATTTGTCATGCAACACACCACAGCACAGCATACAGTGTGAAATTTTTCCTATGCACTTAGCTCATTCACCAAGTGAAGCAGTGGGCAACCAATGATGGAGCCTGGGGCTCAATGCGTGGGGACGATATCTTGCTCAATGGTACTGCAGCGGTGCCACTGGCAGTCCTGGGATTCAAACCCACAACTTTCCAAATGCAGGGGCAAATCCTTAACGCCACCAGCTGCATTTGGGTATTGGATTAGTTGGATGGTGGATGTTGGATATTAAGGTGACTGGGTGGTGAGGTATTTGGCTAGTTGTTCATGGTTTTCCACCCATTCCATCCAATCCAAACTCACTGTTCTGCTGCACTTTGTTCCGTTATCTACAGCTCTATAGTAACTCGAGCTGGGAGCAATAACTCCTTTTTAACCACCAGATACACACACTCAGAGAGATCACTATGGGATCTGCGCTGGTGGTTTATGTTTCATAGCTCTATCTGGGAGTGTGTTGGCCATGAAGTCTGACACAATTTACCTAAAGAGGTGCTTAGTTACGGGCGTGGGAGGAAGTGCTTTACATTTAATGAAGCAGATGAGGCCAGTAGTATTACATACTCCAGGCCAAAGCTAACAACAACCCATCACAACAAACCGCCCAAGCTGCAAATCAATTGATCACACTTCAAAGCCTCTAACAGTGTTTTTGCATATCCAAACTCAGTATTCTCAACACAATCTCTCCTTCTATCTGTCTATCTGTGGTACACCTGACTCCTCATGCAGATCAACGTGGGGCTTTTTTTAGGATCGGGATAATTGGTGCTAATCATTTCAGGAGACAGGAGCCATCCAGGGGGAAGAAGAGGCTATCGCCCCAGGGCCCAATGGTCAGTGGTTCATGCAGCCAAAAATAGATATTCAAATACCCCCATGTTAGATCAGAAGATCAGATGGGCATTTAACTCTTAGAGGTCCACAGTAATCACTACCGATTTGCTATGTTGTACGTAATTATCTGGTTATGTAACAAATATTTACAGTGGTTTTACATTCTCAGGAGGTTCTTTTGATTTTTCTGCAAACCCAAAGCTGCAAAAAACACAAACGTGGGACAATCTGGAAGTCTGGAATCCTCACCCTCCACACAATTTCTCCACAAATTTCAATGAGCCGCGAGTGTGAGATAATTCATATAAAATGACCGTGTTATCGCCACTGATAAGCACCACCTGTAAAGGTTAAAGCTGTCACCTCCAGTGGTTTAGGAAGTGGACCTGCCTGTGCTTGCCCCATTTGGTCCAGCCTCCTGCACCATCACAGCAGAGATGGTGGCTGTGATTGCAGCTTTTTCCTTTCTGGCCTGGACCCAGCAGCACCTAGGGGCAGAAGGGCTGTGGGTGCATTCGTCCAGGGCAGGATGTGGGGACAGAGGGAAAGGAGCTGGTTGTGTGAATGGCAGCAGGATCTAAATATATGAGCTCTGGCCTGAAGGTGTGACAGCGATGAGCAGGATACAGAGCTCGTTCCTCTGGCTGCTACAGATATCAGATTTTCCATCTGATATCAAAGGTTATGCAGGTTTTATGATTGTAAACGGAAGCCACTACGAGGGTAAAAATACATTATCATGTGCTGATCTAAGAATGGTGATTCATCTTCATTTGATTTGAAATGTTATATGTTTGGTAAAGTATGTACTCATTTTCTTGGCAAAATATTATTTCATGCCAGTTGAAACATTTTCAGATGATTTTAACATATATTAACGTATTGAAAAAATCTTAAACTACAAATTGTGCAATACCAATTGCACAGGTTACATTTCATTAAATAATCCTGTGTGTTAAATTTAATATATGAACAGTAATTGTGAATTCAAATGTGTCTCTGTAGAAGTTGCTCAGCAGAGAACATGCTGCCTTTCTACAATTCCTTCTTTTTTTTATGTTTTTGCCAAACTCTTTTTCCACAATTTTACCTTTTCATGTCAAATTGTACTGAATACTGTGTTGGGTATTCTCTTGGAAAAGAATGTCTGATTTGAACACTGCTAGCTATCCATTAATGCTAGCTAACACTGTTAGCTGTCCCATGCTGCTGTGAGTGAATGGCTAGTCTTCTTCTTGCTCTCGTCTAATGAGTAAAAGGCACCTCCACCATCACCTAGTGCACCAAAAGTGCAGTTTGGATTTCAGAAGCAAAACAATCGGTAACCTTTGATTTGATGTCCAGGCTTTGCAGGAGGGATGAACAGAGAATAGAGCAGGAAGTGGGGCAGATGGAAAGAGCTGTGTGATTGACAGGATGATATATGGTGGATGTGAGTGTGGCCTGGCAGGCAGACGCACTAGCCTGAGGGCCTGATGGTGACAAGCTGGAATCTGTAGCTCTTTCCTCTGCTACAAACACATCAACGTCTCTCAAACTGCAGAGTGCTGTCAGCCTCATCAGCCCAGCTGGCCATATCAGCCCTTCCCCATCACATCCAAAGCTATGATAGCTGATGGAGGCCTTAGATAAGGTAAGGCTGAAGCCCAGACGAAGGCTGAACCATGTGCACTGGAGCGAGTGTCATGAAGCTTGGCTTAGCAATGATGCCTTCAAAAGAAACATAAAATAAAACAGATTCCAGATTTTATCCCAGCTTAAACAAATACAAATTACAATCTTTTTCTCTTTTAAGAGATGTAATAATCTAACACAACTCTCCTAATCTCATTGTGTCCAGTGTGTTTCACCTCAAGGTAATACATAATGAAATTCTACACTCCACCAATTAGTACAATGCTAATTGCATGCCTAAGGCATCACACACTTGCATCAAACTGGATCTGCAAACATGGACAAAGGGTTTAGATAAATTAATTCCAATTCTAAGGAATAATTACTTCGTTTTTAGAGTGTGTATATGTAAACTACCATATTACATTTTATTTTATGTTTAATATTGGCTTTTGATGAAATCTGAAATTGGATTAATCAACCAGTAAATTATCATCGGGTAGGCAATCAGATCTGATTTTTGCATTTTTTATGTAAAGTGAACTGCTTACTGAGCTTCACATTTCTGGGGATTAATTTAAACTAAAGTGGGATTTCAGTTCAAGTCTGGGTGTGTCTAAATCTCTGCTCAGTTTAGGGCTTTACAGAGGAGTAAAATCTTAGGACTGTGTTTCCAATTGAGAGGTCGAACGGTTGGCATGATTGTTTTAAATGTTAAAACGTTAAAAACAGCTTTTCACAATGTGAAGGTTTTCTGCAGGCCATATTTGGCATTTCAACTAGACCTTTCCTTTAATTACATGCAAGCTTGGCTAGCTGGCTGACTCTTAATTCAAAAATAAAAGTCCCCTGTTTGCTTCAGGATTAGATGCGTCGCACCAGAGCATAGGTGAACTTCTTCTCAGCGAAATCAGCCAGATATGTGAGGTTTTGCCACCGTCCGGTGCAGGAAACACCGATTTAATCACAGTATATAAAACAGCACGTGCAAGTCAAGCGCTCACAATTAGACAACAGAGCTCAGAAACACAGCAGGCCTTATAATCCCCTCCTCGGACCGGCCGGGCGGCTGTTTTGAAGAGCATGTTGCGACTCTGCCGCCGCTGAGAGAGAATGGAGCGGCACATCTGGGCCACTTTAATTGGAGAAGAGTGAGTGAGACAGACTGTGCTATAAAGCAGCACCACACTGAGATCAAATGTGGCTTATTGGTAGCACATTTGGACCACAGGCCATATAGAGCAAAACACCGAATGTATGGGCCGCTTATTCCGAAGACTCGCTGCCTTAAAGAGCCCGTAATGTGGAAAAAAAAACAAAAAACAGGCTTCAGTAAATTAAAGTGATGTGGTTTCAAACATACACAATACTCTCCAGGCCAGCTTGTTTTTGTGATGTCACAAACTCCAAAGCATTCACACACATACACCTATTCAGACTACAGTGCTGTAGCTCCACCCATTCGTGATGTTACGAAGTCATAAAGTGAGCAGGCCCATTTTAAAGGAATAGTTAGTTTAAAGGCATGTGTTTGTCCAAATTTTGTTCTGGAGTGATGAGGCTAACATTAGAAGTCAATAGCCACCCAAATAGTTTCTGTAAGCACATCCCAATATTTTCTGCATTCAGCTTATTAAGGTGATGTAGACTTGAAGATGTGGTTTAGGCTTCCTTATGACGCTTTGTGAACAGCAGTCCTGGTGTTGTCTGAAACCGCCGCCTGTAGCGCTGAAGTTTAGTTTTCATTTTTACAGTTCGCATTAAGTCATACCACATCCTAAACCACGTCCACAAGTCTGATCCACCTTAACGAGGAAGTTCAGTTCATTTGTACAGCTCACAGCTGGATGAGGTTTGAGCTGTTTGGGGATGACTTTAAAGAAAAGATTTTGGTGATTATAGACTTTTAATATTCTAGCCTCATAACTCCAGTTATACAATGAAGAACCACATTTTTGCACAAAAATTTTACTTCAGTGAAGCAGTGTAGGCTCTAGTTTAACAACAGGGTTGAAAGCGTATGCCATAAGGCACAACAGAGGATTGTGGGTGTGAAAATGTCTATTCTGTTATTTTGACTGCGTGAAAAACAGACTTTCCTAACTCACTTTATTACTCAGAAGTGTGTCATCTAATAAACCAATCAGAATGGCGCATCACCCCACCTTTAAAAGGCAGGGGCGCATAGTCTATGGGATTGCTATTATGACGGCAGGTCTATCAGGTAAATCCGATCAGTTTCACCTGAGGAAACTGACGAGATAAAAATGCACCAGCACAGAATATATGGGTGCGCCACGGTTCCATCTAATGTTGTTGAGGTAAAGCAACCATGGGAAGAAATAGCAGTGAACATATCATTCTCTGACATAAAACAAAACATCCGTTCAGTGCCAAAAGCATTACTGAACACAGAAGCGTGTCTGAAATGCGCTGCTTAAATATCATTGAATAATGCGCTTCTGACTTTAGGAATCCATTTTGTCAGTCAAAAGCACAATGCTGCGTAAAATTGCAACAACAATGCGCTTGGTCACACTTGGTTTAAAAAAGCCACCCCTACCACCACAAAATGCGTGCAAGATCAGTTTTTAGTTTGACAATCTAGGCGCATGGTAAAAAAATTGATTTGCATCTGGAAATTAAAATTTTGTTTGATATGTTGATGAGTGGTTCCTTGGAAACTTGGAGGCCAATCAGGACCTATAGGGTAGTCTGTCCACCTTGGGAACATACCCAGACACCCAGAAAAGAGCAGGCACATCTCTCTGTGAACAGGTAAAGAAAGAGGCCCACACACACTAAACTAAAAGCCACATTACCATTTACTAGCATAACAGGTAAATCTCTATTACTGTGCAAGTGGAAATTATGTTAGTGGGAAAGTAAATGAAGCCAGTTCAAAGGTTTCTGCAACTGACATTGACCTTTATGGTCTCTTTATACTGTGCCAAAGCCCTGGCCCAGCCCTGCCCCTTCTGTTGAGACAGCCAATGAGAGCTGTGATCATTAATGTACAAACTCAACACCCAGAAAACAAGCCAAGACGAAATTCAAGTTTGTTTTATATTCATCGCAGTAGCAATGAGTGAATGTTGTCTTTAATTCTAAGAGAGGCTGGAATGTGAGAATTACTTTTTTTAGTTCATAAAACTGCACAAAAACGAAAGAGAAATGTAAGATATGGGCCCTTTATTGCTCTTTAAACTTTAAACCTCGGTCATGCTAAGCCTGGCCTTCAGCCACATCAATTACTCCCCTTTGTTCACGTTCAAACTCTTCGACTCAGTTCACCTGAAGCCTCCACGATCATGTAAAGACGTATTTCACCTTCAAGTACAAAGTCTATAATCCCACTCGAAATGTTCTCGAATGACAGCAGAACCGTCTTCAGAGCTGGCAAAGAGAGTCATTCATTTAAAAAGAGCTGGTCTTTGAGTATCAGAATGCCAGGAGACACAGCGTGTGTGTGTGTGTGTGTGTGTGTGTGTGTGTGTGTGTTCAGGCTGAGTTTGAGGGAGCCTACAGGACCTGAGTGGGATCGCATGATGACAGGGGCGGCTAACAACCTGATCCTTCATCATCTGACTGCACTTGATGAACTGCGCGGCTAGCATTACACCCCTGCTTTGATGATGCTGAGGGGGTGTCCCACTGAAACCTCAAAGTCCACACACACACACACACACACACACATACACACACACACACACACTCGTACACACACTCACTCTTACACACTCATACACACACACATATACACACACACTCACATTCATACACACACACTCTTACACACTCATACACACACACATATACACACACACACTCACACTCGTACACACACACTCTTACACACTCATACACACACACATATACACACACACACTCACATTCATACACACACACTCTTACTCATACATACACATACACTTACACACTCATGCACACATGCACTCATACACACACGCACTCACACACACACTTTCACACACTTATACACACACACACTCATATACACACTCACACTCATACACACACACACTCTTACTCATACACACACACACACTCTTATACACTCATACACACACATGCACACGCACTCATGCACACACTCATACACACACTCACACAAACATGCACATGCACACTTATACACACGCGCACACACACATACACACATACGCATGCACTCACACACTCTCACACACACTCTCACACACACATTACCTTTATTACCTTTGACTACAGCTGACCCCTCCAAAATCATGTTTATTAACATCTACACTCATTCATCTTGCTTTAATGTATTTTTGTTGATGTAGAAGTAAAACTAAACTGTGAAGCAACACTGGGGAAAACGGATCTCCAGTAGAGCAGGCAGAAACTGTAATGGAGGTTAATGTAAAACCATACTGTTCGAAGTAAATCTGTGTTGGTCGTGATAAAAAATTGACAGCTGAAATAATTGCTCTGAAAACCATCACAGTTGAAGCTGAATCTTTTTATACCCAAAAACACTGTAGAAAAGAAAAAACATCTGAAATTCCAGTGTAAATCTGGACCATTTTTAGTGTTAATCATGACAGGTAATCATGAAAGCAGCTTGACAGTTTTGCATGAATGAATGAATGAATGAACAAACGAAAGAATGAAGAAATGAATGAATGAACAAATGAATGAATGAATGAATGAACAAATGAATGAACGAATGAATGAATGAATGAATAAGCGTCAGATCCGTGGTTTTGTTTAGTGAAGATCCTAATAGCTCCCATACAAAGTGATGTTAGAGTGCTGTTAAAATATTAGTCATTAAATAAGTAAATATTTAATGACTTTCATAGGCCTTTCATGTTTGGAGGGAAAAAAAAACTTTTTTTCACCTAATACTAGGTGGTATCAGTAAACAGAGTCTGCCGTGTATCATTTAATAACTTACCAAGCCACAAACCTGCAGAGCTTGTTTTTCTTTTCTATTCTTTTTTTTTTTTTTTTTTTTTTTTTAAAGGAAAACCCTGCGTTTCCTTCCTTTCCCCCCCGCCTCTCTCTTTGGGGTGTGCCTCCATCCTTTCCTTTCGTGATGACATCATGGACCTCTGTATGGGCAGTGTGTGTGTGTGTGTGTGTGTGTGTGTGTGTGTGTGTGCGTTTCATGGGCAGGGTAAAGAAATCTCTGAGATTACACAATCAGCACACACACGAATGACTCACTGACCAGTGACTTTGTTCTATAGGTTCCCCCAGTGATGTGCATATTACTGAATCATTCTCAGCCTGTGCGTGGTTCCCTGTCTTTTCACGTTTTCAATCAATAGGTTTATTCTGAGGAAAGCTACCATGTATGCAAATGTTTGTGACAGTGTTGTCTTTGTGGAAAAATGCAAATCCCCCAATGTGAGCACTAATCAGGCTTCTTTCAAGTGTAAAAACAGCCAAAGAGTTTTAGAATCAGCAGTTTGTAACATTATATAGACAGCTTGTGTTCTTCATACCTAGGATGACTGTGTGTGTGTCCATACATATGAGTGTATGTGTGTGTGTGTGTGTGTGTGTGTGTGTGTGTGTGTATATATATATATATATATGCATATATGTATGCAGATATAATACACACACAGGTATAATGTATACATGTGTGTGTACTTTTTAAACACTCGAAAATTGTTAGAAATGAACACCTAGAAATGAAAATATGTCAAATCAAGTTTCCTTTATAACAGAATGAATCTGTAACAGTGCATGTCTGACTCCTATTAACTGTTTGTGTGGTGATGCAGTGAAACTGTAGACCGTCCTTTAACTTTAAATGCACTTGTTCACTGTTTCATCACTTAATAGCGCCTTAAACATCTAACAGTTGTCTGGTGGTCTAGATTATAATTACAATTACTTTTGATGGCGTTTTATAGATCAGTAGTGATGAATAAAAATGCAAATGCAGAAAATCTCATTGTGAGCAAAAACTTGTGACTGGTAGTGTGTGTGTGTGTGTTTGTTAGTGTGATTGTGTGTGTTCTGAAGGACGACATGTTTATACACATAAATTCACAAACAAAAAACAAAATGATTAGAGGTCTTTGGTGAGGACCTGCTCCACCCAGTGTCTGAATTGTGTAACTGCGCTTCGGTTGTGCTCACTGGTCTGGGAGCAGTTGTTTCTCATTTTAATTGCTTAATGGATCTCACCACTTTGTAACTCTCCATATGGCTTCAAAAGTCAATACTGTGGCTCCCGGTTGGCCAATTTTTCCTCACATTTTTCTTCAAAAAATCAATGTGCTGCTGGCCACAGGTGTATCGGAATCAGTATTTTTAATAAAATTGTTTATCTTGCTCATTATATTAATGTTCTCGTTTTTTATTTTACTTCCGTTAGTAATCTTTTATATGTCTAACACACTGTTTCAAATAAATTTTCAATCTTTAGCTTTGTCTCCAGTTAAAATCTCCCCCACAGAGTAGTTAGTGGATAAGTGTGGGTGGTAGCTCAGTGGGTAGGATACTTGCCTCTGGACCAAGAGGTCATGGGTTCGAATCCTGCCCTCAGCTTACCAC
>JBBIGA010000002.1:275064-285260 GCA_037576975.1 Alestes dentex | reverse complement strand
GCGAGCAGGACACCCCTTTTTTGAGGATGCGGAGGGGGTGTCCCACGGAAACCTCAAAGTCCACACACACACACACACACACACATACACACACACACACACACACACACACAACTTCATCAAAGGCTTCCATAGATGTGTCACCAATTTGCGTCAACGTGACTGCCTCTAAAAGAACGGGTTGGTGAAGAATGTGGTTTCTGACATGCTATCATCTGTAAACACGGACAAAAGTAGCAGAAGCTTCTGAGCTCGAGTTCTGACCGGACTTTAGTCCATGTTTACTACAGTTTTAGGGATTTTAGCTAAAGTGAGTCCACTGAGGGAGTCCAGTTCTGTTAAAGAGTCCCAATAGCTTCACAACCTTGTAAAATCTCAGCTAGAACCGGTAATGGGGTAGAAGGGCTGTGGAGTCTCTGAAGCGATGAAGGTTCAACTTAGAACCTTTGGGAGTAATTAGAGTGGAGTTTGTGATCCAGAACTGATCATCCAACATCAGTACCTGACCTCACTAAGGCTCTCATACAATCAAATCCACACCGCAATGTTTTAACAGAACCTGATCTCACTAGCACTCTCGTGCAATCAAATCCTCACAGCAATGTTCCAACATCAGTACCTGACCTCACTAATGCTCTCATACAATCAAATCCTCACTGCAATGTTCCAACAATACCAGATCTCCAGCATCAGTGTTCCAACATCAGTACCTGACCTGACCAGTTTTCTTGTGCAATGAAATCCTCACATCAATGTTCCAACAACTAACCTTTCGAGATAGGTAGAGGTTTTCACTGCAGTTCAAAAAGAGGTGAGGAGGTGTACTTCAGTTAATGTTTGTAGACAGCAGTGCATCGTACAGAACCAGAAACTGCACAAACGAGTCTATTGGAGTTTACTGAACTCTGAACACAGTCGCATGTGGCTGATTATTTGAGGCATACAGTCAGTGACATATCTCTACAGTCAGTGACATATCTAGAACAGACTATAACCTGCTCACACTACAACTCTTCAGTCAGGGACATACCTAGAACTGACTGAAACCTGCTCACACTGTGGCTCTATAGTCAGTGATGTATCTACAACTGACTGAAACCCTGTTGTGTCTTTTTACAGTCAGTGACATGTCTAGAACGGACTGAAAACTGTTTACACTACAGTTTTTCATCTAGAAGCTCCTGAAACCTGCTTACACTTGTTTTCTAGGGACTGCAAATACATCTAGAACTTTTTGAAAGTGTGCTCATTTGATATTTTGGATCAAACTTCCCTTTAAGTGTGCTGGTTCTGGATAACGTGCCGGAGAGACAGGGACTCTGTAACTTTTCTGGTTCTCCGGGCCTGCGCCCCTCTCTGACCCGGCCTCGCCTCCAGCTAAATGTAGAACCCTGTCGGGCTGTTTTTTTTGCGAGCGGCTCCAATGAAAACACGCATAAAATAATTTACGACCCTCGCTAGAAGGTTGCCATGTAATCGCGGAGTGCTCCAAAACACAAAACACACAGTGTGTGTGTGTGTGTGTGTGTGTGCGTGTGTGTGTGTGTGTGTGTATGTGTGCGTGCTGTCCTGTTCCACGTGCCCATACGCACACAGCGCGACGGTTCCGTCCACCGACTTCTGTTTTAACTCTCCGTCCTTTTCCACCCCTCCTGCCTTTCGCAGAAGGAAAAACCGAACTCTTTCTACTTCCCGCTGCGTTTGATGTCTAAAATCTTTTGCTGGGTTTAAACATCTGTTTCCAAATAGCCAGCAGCCACTAATTAGAGCTTTTAACAAGACAGAACGGCGTGAGAACCAGAGGGTGGGCATGAGGAGGCATGTATACCCCACTGAAACCACCACATTCCTCACCGAGAGCCTGTCTTTCTCTCTGAGAGAGAAAGAGAAAGAGAGAGATAGAGAGTATGACTTATTATCTCTAACCTCACCTGCACACATTCTCATTGCTTCTCTGAAAGCTCCCCTACACTCCTGTCATGCCCCTGAAGACCAAAACTGGAGATCCACACTACCAGTCAAAACTTTTGCACACCACAGGTTTTTCCCACTTATCCATTTATTTCATAAACTACTTTTTATTCTTGTTAAACTGAAAAGTTGAGTGAACAACTATAAATGAAAATGTGTGAAATAAACCCAGTTTCGTTTAGAAGATGAATCTGTAAAAGTGCAGGTCTGACTCCTATTAGCTGGTTCTTAGTAATGCAGAGTCAAATTCTAGACTGTCTTTAACTTTAAATGCACTCGTTACTGTTTCAGCACTTAATAGCTCCTTAAATATCTAACACTCGTCTGGTGATCCACATTATAATTATAATTGTATTAGGTGCATATAATTGTAAAAAGGCTAATAAAGGAACTCAAATGTTGCTTATACTGTACATTTATTTGTTAGTGAAAAATATTGAATATATTTTTTACTGGTTGTGTACCAACCAATGCATAAAAATAGAGCAAAGAAAAAATGCTACATGGGTTCCTAAATAGAAAAATGGTCTGCAGGTGCTCCTTAGAATAAGTCAAATGATAGAAGAAGGAAGTGAAAGAGAAGAAAATATGAGAGGGAGAGAGAGAGAGAGGGAGAGAGAGAGAGAGAGAGCGAGAGAGAGAAGAAAGAATCATCTCTAAAAATTTCACTACATTTTTATCCCAAAAACCCAAACACCTGTTAAGATCATCTTGCAAAATGAAAGGTGAAGATTCCGCTGTCAAACATAAACTATGCGGACCCTTCGCAGAAGGAAGAACGTTCTTGGAGGGAAATTCCACCAATGCTTTTAATGTTTCTGCATAACTCGTTGTTTGAGACGTAAACAAGTCATTCAGAGCATGTCTGGTGTGAAACAGTTTGTTGTAGAAACTCTGATTTCTTCATAGTGGAGGTGTTTAGCAAATCTAGCCATTTTATTCACTCTCACCCAACAGTGAAGCTCCACATGTCTATATGGAAGTGTTTATATGGATGTTGATGATGGTAAAATAGTGAATCTGATCTAAATCACTTTTCTTTTGGGATTCAAGGCACCCTGTTTGTATCCCTCCACCATGAATAGGTTTAGTTTTAGGACCTAAATCTTCTCAGAACTCTGGCAGAACAACATGTCTCAAACAGTGGCGGAGCTAGAATTTGTTACATGGGGTGGCCAGGGGGTGGCCACTGCTATTTCAGTCGTCTTGTGGGAGTGATTCATTCAGTCGCGCATGCGCATTTGCGCAACTTCCAATAGTTTCTGTATTGGAATTATTGATTCACCTGTTTCGAGTCTTCAGGATTTTCGAGGGTTGAGCGGCATTGCCGGCAAAATTCAGAAACTTCTTTAGACAAATGAGATGTCAATCAGCATCAGGAACTGCCGGCAGCAAATAAAATTTTGGGGTGGCACCTGGGGTGGCCAATCGGATGTCAGGGGTGTCCAGTGCCCGGACACCCCTCTGGCTCCGCCACTGGTCTCAAATGTCAGGTGGCGCAACCAGAACCATTTCAGGTAATAACTTTCTGTGAAGGAGAGTTTAGATTCAGGGGTCTGGTTCCATTCACCACCATTGTGAACAGTTCTGAACCCACTTTAAACTTCTTTGTTTACATCTTAAACACTTAATTATGGGGGAATTTTGGAAAATAGCTGGAATTTCCCGTTTAACTGTTTAAGAATTTCTACCAGTGAAATGAACGGTGGAGTTTTGAGGTTTTATTATGACAGCGATGATTTGGGTAATATGTCTGTCATCGTGGGGAGCTTGTTAAGTGGAGAAGCTCCTGAGCTGGCATGTGCTCTTTGTTTCTGCTTCTCACTCTTTGCTGAAGTTCTTCCAGCAGCTTGACATTTTTTCAGTAGCTCTTTTTTCTTTTTCTTTTTTTCCCCTTCTCTCACAATCACCAGTGCCAAATAGGTTTCCTGGCAGTGTTTCTGAACAATGACTTCCCTCTCTTCCTTCACACCCTGCACTGACACCACCATCACACACACACACGCACACACACACACACACAGTGTAATCCAGCAATGCACACAACAATCAGAGCAGCTCCTTTCATCCTCTCGTCCCCGGTCCAACACAAACGGCACAAGATCAGAGGGCGCCGATGAGTTATGGCTTCAGAAACAACCGTGACCTCAAACCAGGGACAAAAGGATCGATCAGAGTCACAACAACCTCCTAAACTCAGAACCGGCATCCAGTTTCTGACACCAGCACGCAGAGGAACAGGGAGTTATATTTCTCTTCTTCATCCCGCTAATATCAGCTCGATCATATCAGTTATACTATATTTCTACGGACAATGATGCATCTAGAACCGGCTGAAACCTGGTTACACTACAACTGTAGAAACAGTGACACATCTAGAACTGACTGAAATCTAGATACACTACAGTTCTACATTCAGAGGCGACTGGAGCTAACCGAAACCCAGTTACATCACAACTCTAGAGTCAGTGGCATATAGCACTGACAGAAACATGGATGGATCTAGAACTGATCAAACCTTCTTACACTATGACTCTACAGTCAGTGACAGATCTAGAACTCCCTGAAATCTGCTTACACTATGGCTCTTCAATCAGTGACATGTGTAGAACTATCTGAAGCTTACTTACACTACTGTCCTATGGTCAGTGACATCTAGAACTAATTGAAATCTGGTAACACAATGACTCTAAAGTCCTATACATATGTAGAACTTACAGAAACCTGGTTACTCTATGGTTATACTGTCAGTAACATCTAGAACTGAAACAACATGCTTACACTAATACTCTAAAAAAAACATGCTTACACTAATACTCAGTAGTGTCTAGAACTGTCTGAAACCTGGTTATACTACCGCTCTTCAGTCAGTGACATGTCTAGAACTGACCAAACATTGCATTTTTATTCTAGACTGCGCATCCTTTATGTAAATACCTGATTAAGCCAAAATATTTAGTGACAGTTTCAGACAATCATACCCACACATACACACCTTGAGTTTACCTCCAACTGTCTTACTGTCTTTACTTACATTACTTTAGTAATCTAAAAGTACCAGAAAGTAATCAGGTTACATTATTCTAATATGGCAATCTTAGATTATGTTGCAAATTACATTATTAAAAGTTAATCATAATCTTTACCTGTCCCAATAGGTGACGCGAGGCGACACGTGATGTGAAACACGCTGTGCAAAAGTTGTTGCACTTTAGCCTAGCCTAGCGACCTGCTATTTGAGCGATTAGCAGTAGTACCAGATAAAAATACTGATAAGTAAAGGTAGGTGGACCTAATAAATTGTTACTTTTGTGTTCTCACTCAGCATAATGTTCTACTGTCTGCAGCTACAAAACACAAGAACCTTAACTGAGAGCTCTGAAGTGGCATGGCCACTTTATCAAAGATTATAGCTCAGGATAGAAAAGATATTTCTCAGTTCTCAGTGTTTCCTCAACAAGGCACTATGTAAATTGTCCATTTCTCATATGTGAACACACTACAGCACACAGTGTGAACAGTGTGAAATTCTTTCTCTATATTTAACCCATTTAACCCATGTTACCCATTCACCAAGTGAAGCAGTGGGCAGCCAGGAACACAGCACCTGTGGATCCATGTTTGGGGACGGTGTCTAACTCAAGGGTACCTCAGAGATTATACTACCAGTGCTGCGGTTTGAACCTACGACTTTTTGATTGCAGGGGCAACTCCTGAACCACTAGACCACCAGCTGCCCCAGCGCCTCCACATCGTCCACTGAGCTTAACACGGCTCAGCTTCTGTAGAAAATGAGGCCCTCCAGATAGCTTTAGCATTAGCTTGTCTACTGATTTAACCCCAGTTGCTGAATGAGTGAGGCTTCTATCTTTTAATTAAAAAATAAATAATATTCAGAATCAGAAAACTTTATTGACAGTGTAGGAAATTGCTTATGTTACGACTCCAGAAGCAAGAACAATATAAAATATAAAGTCTGTAAGTAAAAACTCTGCAAAAACACTCAGCATGAAATACACTATATTATATATTAAATATATTTAATATATATAATTTAAATATATTAAATATATTAAATACTGGGTATAAATACTATAGATAAATAACTTACAATTAACTGAATTCCAACGACACAGATGGTAGTTAGGAGTCTTTTATTGCACGTAGCAGAGATCAGTAATATTGATTTAGGTACTGATATTTCACATGGCAAGGTTTTTGCACATAATAAGATATTGCTCATAATGATAATGTTTATGAAAGTACTGAAGCCAGATATAATCAAACATTGTCCTCAGGGGATCTAAGTGGTGTAACATGTCTAAACACTGGGTTCATATCAGGAGCAACAGCAATCTGTGTCCAAGAGAATATAACTGTCCTCTCTCTTTCTGGATGGGTAGGGTGGTCCTCCCTCTTTCCCATCACTCAGTATAACTGCCCCCTCTCTCTCTCTCTCTGGGTGGGTAGGGTGGTCCTCGCTCTCCCCTATCACTCAGTATAACTGTCTTCTCTCTCTCTGGGTGGGTAGGGTGGTCCTCCCTCTCCCCAATCTCTTAGTATAACTGTCTTCTCTCTCTCTGGGTGGGTAGGGTGGTCCTCCCTCTCCCCAATCACTCAGTATAACTTTCTTCTCTATCTCTGGGTGGGTAGGGTGGTCCTCCCTCTCTCCTATCACTCAGTACAATTTCCTCTGGGATCAATAAAGTTTTTTTAAATTCTGATTCTGATTCTGAAGCACTTAATATATCTTTTACTGAACTATTTCCGTTGACCCTCCCATCTGAACTTGTACTGAGAAACAGTCCATGTACAGGCTGGGTGAGTGGTCCAAATGTGAGACCCGATAGTTATCAGAACAAATTCAGAAGAACCAGAGTGTTGTCAGAATGAGTTCAGAAGAAACCCACCTCCCATTATCTCCCACGCGCTCCTGTACTGACCACACAGCCGTGTTTAGTCTGAATAATCAAGGAGAGCAGAAATGGGCCGATGGAACGATACAGGGCCAAATTGCACAGGAGGAAGGAGCAAACAATGAGTAATTTACAGCTGTGGGAGAGATCTTACCAGCCTCACACCACGTCTCTGTTTTTGTGAACATTTCTCGTATTTGTTATCTAACACACTACATGGACAAAAGTATTGGGACTCCTGACCATTATGCCAACAGGACATTGAATTCAAATCCATAGCCGTTAATATGGAGCTGGTCCCCCTTTGCAGCTATAACAGCTTTCACTTTTCTTTTGAAGGCTTTCCACAACATTTTGGAATTTCTTTGTGTCCATTCATTGTGTCGAGCATTTATGAGGTCGGGTGCTGATGTTGGGCGAGAAGGTCTGGCTCGCAATCTCTGTTCCAGTTCGTCCCAAAGGTGCTGGATGGGGTTGAGGTCAGGACTCTGTGTGGCCAGTCAAGTTCTTCCACGCATAACTCATCCAGCCACGTCTTTATGGAACTCACTTTGTGCACTGGGGTACAGTCATGCTGGAATAGAAAAGCTTGACACATGGCGTTGTACAAAATGTCTCGGTCTACTGAAGCATTAAGATTGTCCTTCACTGGAAGTACGGGGCAAACTGAATTCAACAATTAAGAAGTATGCCCAAATACTTATGTCCATATAGTGTATACTTATGTCTAATACAGAAAACCTCTACTACCTGGTTTACACTGTACGTTCCCAGATGAAAGAAGAAAATCGTGAACCCGCCGTATTGATTTCTTTGGTCGTTTCTCGGTAGTCCTGCGTCATATTGTGAGAGAGGATCAAAGACGTCCGTCAAAGTTCAAAGATGCCGACCAAAGACAGCCTTCCATCTCAAAGTGCATGTGCTGCTATGACCTATGACTACTGACCAGCCAATCAAAATGCAGCATGAAACAACATATTTATCAACAAAATCCAAACAGCATGGAGAAGAAATGAAGGAACACAACATGAACACGCTGCCTCTTCCTTGGATTTTTCTCCACACACATTAAAAGCACGGTTTCCGGAGTGAAGTTCATCTGGTTCTGTTAGCGCAGCTGATGATACTTTGTTCTATACTAACTAGTACTGCAGGTGTTTGAAGTCTCGAGCGCTTACACAATGTTATACAACACTCTCACTGACAAACTCAGGGCCTCACAACACACACACACACACACACACACACACAAACAGACAGACAGACACAGACACACCCACACGGATACACGTCCATCTATCAAATACAGATAAACTCTTCTGCTTTTCTGCCAGAGTTCTGAACCACAGCGATGCGACAAAGAGCGGCACATGAAAGGTTCTGTCCTCCTCGCGGAACACCAGGATCAAAGCCAGAGGACAAGTGGAGTCTCGGCCTGCATTGTTCACCTCAGTGTGTGAGACACGGTTACGGAGTGTGAAAGAAAAGGAGCGTCACTTTAACACACTTTAAAAGGCCAGAAAACTGATCTCTTTCACACACACACACACACACACACACACACACACACACAAATACAAACACATACACACACTCATGTACACAAACACACACACACTGGGAAAGAAACACTAAACCTGCTGATTCATTCACTGCAAATGTCCCACCTGTTGGACTAATAAAGGGTTATCTCATCTTATCTCATATCAGTGTCACACTCACACACACACTCCTACATTCTAACATTGTAAGATGTTAACTCACCAACATACTAACACACAGACATGCGAAAACATTAACACCCTACATACTAACACACCCAGACACAGCACCCTGACACACTACCCAAACACAGGTCAAAATAACACAGCACTCAAACACAGAACCACAACACATCGCACTAACACTGCAACCAAACATGACACCCTAACACAAGCTAATTAATACAACACCTTTATGCAGCATCCTAACACAAGCTCGTTAATACAACACCTTAGCGCAACACCCTAACACAGGGTCATTAATACAACAGCTTAATGCAACACTCTAACACAGCACTGTAACACAAGCTCGTTAATACAACACCTTAACACAACACCCTAACACAGGCTCATTAATACAACACTTTTACACAACACCCTAACACAGCACTGTAACACAAGCTCATTAATACAACACCTTTACACAACACCCTAACACAAGCTCGTAAATACAACACCTTAATGCAACACCCTAACACAGGCTCATTAATACAACAGCTTAATGCAACACTCTAACACAGCACTGTAACACAAGCTCATTAATACAACACCTTTACACAGCACCCTAACACATGCTCGTTAATACAACACCTTAACACAACACCCTAACACAGCACTGTAACACAAGCTCATTAATACAACACCTTAACGTGACACCCTAACACCGGCTCATTAATACAACACCTTAATGCAACACCCTAACATAGTACCCTCGCAGAACCTACAAACATAGAACCCTATCACAGCACATTACAATAGAGCCCTAACACAGTACCCCTACACATCACCCAGACACAATCCCTGGACACAAAACATTAACTCAGCTCTCCCTCTCACCTGGCGGCCCACCCTGTTGTTATGGAGCCTCATCCGGGCATGGATGTCCCTGTAGGTTTCTCTGGAGTCCAGGAACTCTTTTGAGAACCGTTCTCCGAACTCCACATTGGGGCTGCAGCCGCCCCACTCCCATGAGTCCTGTGGTCCAAGTGTGTCCGAGGGGAAGTGCTCCATCACGCCGTGCACCATGCCCTTTCCCCGGTTGATAGCCTCCAGCTGCAAGCGGTTCAGTTTGACCCGAAACGCCTCCTCATCCCCCCGGCGTTTCTCATCGCACCCGCACGCCTTCAGCTTCCCCATTGAGCAGGCGTTAGACACGGCGTGGACCACGCCGGCTGCTGCGATGGCATACGCAAATGCACTCTCCCGGAAACCTGCACGCAGAGAGAGAGAATCCTGATTAAAAAGGAGAGTATCCAGACAGCTCTTCTACTGAAATATGTTTAGGTGCTCCACTTCTGAAACAGGTGTTCACACACAGCTGAAATCTCAGAAAAGCACTGGCTATCAGAATGGGCCGCACATGACCCTAAGGTGTTGGGCTGTGGAATCTCTGGAGTGATGGAGTTCCATCTAGTACCTTCAGAATGATCTAGAGTTTGTGATCCAGACCTGATCCTCTGTATCTGACTAAACACCAGCGGTAAAAGACACCTCTTAATTCCTGGAGATATACAGTTTTTATATATATATATATATATATATACCCACA